>JAAWWB010000056.1:0-50002 GCA_018804465.1 Populus tomentosa
TTAGTCGAGCTAGTAATTCATACATCTCGGTTATCCATTTAGGATGCCATATACCAAAGCTAATCATTTATTCATTCTGGTAATTCATATATGGTGCCATTACCATAGCAATTCATTTACTCATTCTGGTAATTCATCTATGGTGTCATTACCATAGTTAAATTTGCCATTTACCAAAGCTAATCATTTATTTATTTTGGTAATACATCTATGGTGCCATTACCATAGCTAATCATTTATTCAGCTCGATGATCCCTTTAGGATGCCATTTATCGAATGTAAATCATTTATTCATTTTGGTAATTCATTTATGGTGTCATTACCATGGCTAATCATTTATTAATCTGATAATTCATCTATGATGTCATTACCATAGTTATCCATTTAGGATGCCACTTATCAAAACTAAGCATTTATTCATCCCAATCATACTTTGGATGCCCATAGTCAGAGCTAATCAATTGTTTACCCCTGACATCCCTTCGGATGTCATTAGCCAAAACTAATTAATCGTTTGTTCCGGTCATCCACTCGGATGCCATTAGCCGAAGCCAATCAATCGTTTGTTCCGGCCATCCATTCGAATGCCATTAGCCGAAGCTAATCAATCGTTTGTTCCGGCCATCCACTCGGATGCCATTAGCCGAAGCTAATCAGTCGTTTGTTCCGGTCATCCACTCGGATGCCATTAGCTGAAGCTAATCATTGTTTTATCAAACAATTCATGACAATTTGACATTCCTTGCAACATCAAAGTAAACCCTTGGGGATACTTGTACCACCGTTTCCTAGTAATTTATCATTCCGTAACACGATGATAGATCCCTTTGTAATGCAAAAACCAAACATCCCACAACAGTTTAGCATTCAATATAACACAACACAACAGTACCCTTTGTATCATTCATCCAACCATTCTTGACAGTTAACGTTCAATGCAACATCATAATAAATCCCCAGTAATACTCACACCACCATTCGTGGTAATTAACCATCAATACGATACAATGATAGGTCTTTCATAACACTCATACAATCAATAAATGATAGATCCTTGGTAACACATTCATCACGATTACATTCAATATAATAAAATAGTAGATCTCTCATAATACTCATACAATCATTCATCACCATTACATTCAATAAGAATACAAAAGTAGATCCTTTGTACGACACATACTACCATTCATTAGTAGCTCAAATTCATAACAGCCCCCAACATCACATTCGGTTTAGTATTCATCACAACTCAATAAGATGTTCACCTCAAAAGGGTCAGTTTAGAACTCTAACATTTTCACCATTGTTTCAACATTCATTAAGAACTTGTTCGACATTTCATAGTCATTTCGACAATCATCAAGAATTTAATCCAACTCTTCTTCGTCATTTCTTCTTACAACAAGGATTTAATAACATATCATCACAAGTTAACCATTTCAAAACATAAACATCAAAATGAGAAAAAGGTGGAAACCACCTACCTGCTCCACTTGTGGTCTGTCCTTGTCCTGGCAATGGTCCGATTCCGGCCACAACACCTAAGACACCAAAGACCACAATCAATTCATTTATATCTTCGATTCACATTCATCCCACTTATTTCAAGAATTCATATGTTCACATTCAAGTGTTCCACATTTTACACCATCATACTATGAGATTGTTACTAGAATTTAAGTCATTTCTGCCTTGTAGAAATCGGCAGCGAGGCAGTTTCTGGCTGCCGATATCTGAATCGGCAGCGACGCAGTTTCAGGCTGCCGATATTGGAATCCTTTTTAATGCCTAAAAACATATATCCATTAAATCAACGAACTCAATGTCCCTTCATCCAAATTTCAAAACTTCCCTAACACATTTTACAACACAATTAATCTATAACAACACTAATAACAAGAGCACATTTTACCATTATATCTTACATAAACCCTACACCCATATAATTCTAATTTCATCAAAACATGTAATTAAATCAAGCTTCCTAAATGTTTTACTAAGACTAGCAATAGATTCAAATAGCAACAACTCATCCACCTTTGATTATTTCCTTGACCTCAACGGTCAGAATATATATCATTGTGTTGTGTACAATATATCTCAAAATCAGAATCAACGAACGGTTGGATCTCCATAGATCTGAATAAAACCGAACTAACCTGAAAATGAACGAGCTACTGTTCAACATGAACCAAACCTTGCCGGAGAGTGTGTTTCCGATCTCCACCGTCCAGAATGTAGGTCACATCTAGATGCAGCACATATCCAAAAATAGGCACGATCCAACGGTGGAAGAGAGAGAGACATCGGCCGGCGACCAAAACTTCCCTGCAGGTATATTGCCTTTTGTTTTCCAGGACACTTCCGATGATGATGGATGCTCAATGGATTATGTTCCTTCAAATCCCTCCGGTCAGTTTATAGAGGAGTGTGAGAAGAACAATATATCCAAAACTCAACATGATCCAACGGTGGATGCAAGAGATATGGCCACCGAAGCAGTATTGGTTCATCCAAATCCTGCACCTCTATATAACCGAATTCTCTATCGTCTCTCACCCCTTTTCGTTTTTCTTTCTCTTTTTTTTTTTTTTTTTAATCTGGTGGCCTTTGCTGTTTTTAAAGGCACCATTGTTTTACTAATTACCTTTATGTCCCTCATTTATGTATTTATATATTATTTGTTTTTTTTTTCATGGAAACCATCCGGTTTGTTTCTGCTTAAATCGTTAGTCTTTACCAAACTCTCATTGGGATGATATCTTTCACCAATGTAGGAAAACATATTAATAGACTTCATGCAAAATTCCATCCCAATCCGACGATTGGATTGAGAGCTCTGCTTTCTAATGTAAAATTGGTCAGTTTATGACTTTTCGTCAACTATCCAAATTTTCTTGTTCAATCTTCACATAAAATAATATCAATTATCCTTCTAAACCTTTAAGGTCATTTTATTATTTTGGAATATATTCATTTTGTCATTTCTCTCATTATTTTATTCATCAAAACACGTTACCAGTCTCTTTGTCTTTATGAATTCTAAAACAAAATTCATTTTATGGAGGTCATCCCCTCCATTATATGTCACTTTCAGTCTTACGTTTACATGGCAGGTTATACATCCGCATATTTAAATCATAAATTTTCTAGGGTTTCACACTAAGAAAAATAAATAAATTGATAGTTGAAGATTAATTACCAATATCTACGAATATGACAACTTTTGATGTTTGATTGCCTATAAGAACGACAACCAAGGAAGCAAAGTACAATTTGGTTAATTATAAGATGATGATGTAGGTTCTTCTTTCCCTATGTTAATGGGGGTAATAATGTAACAAATGGTTGTGATACCTAGAAAATAGAAAATATGGTAATGTTACAAACAAATTATGTTAAACGGTGATGGTGACGAGTAAACATAAGAGTAATATGTGTGGTTACTTCAATGATTGTACCCAAAGAAATCGGTAACTAAAGAAATGAAATATTAATTATTGATTAGGGAATAACAAATTAAGAAAATGAGTTGCTACGTGGTGACATATAGTCAACAACCTTAGATTTGAATGTATTATGTAATTCATTGTAAAGACAATGAACTTAGACGCCATAGCAGCTAGTGTGTAAACTCCTAAAAAAAAAGTAAAGCCGAAATGACTCCACCATCGTTGCCGATTTCTAAATCGGCAACGACACAGTTTTTTGGTGTCAATTTTTAAATCAATAACGGCACAATTGTTGGCTGCCGATTTTTGAATTGATAATGGCAAAGTTTTTTTCTACTGATTTCTGAATCGGTAATGGTAAAGTTTGGCTGTCGATTTTTGAATAAGCTGCATGCTTTTACCCCCTTTCCTCTTCCCAAAATGACCTACATGCTCCTGCCTTTTCCTCCTTCCTAAAGAGAGCTCAACAAGCTCTGTTGCATGTGCCTCCTTAGACGTGTGAGAGAGAAGGGAGAGCTAAAGGGAGGGCTGAACACCTGTAAACATCGAAGGTGAGGGAGTCTAGAATTGGTGGGAAGCTGACTAGAGGGGAGAAACCAAAAGGGAAGAAGAAGAATTAAAAAATCCGAGTGAAGAAGGGAAGAATATTGTTAACCTTTTTTCTAAAACTACTTAGATTCGTGAGGTACGGGCCATGCAATCGCCTTCCTCTTGTTCTTAAGACCCTAGAACCGAAAATGATGAAGAAGACCTTAGGAAAATTGACCCAAGAACTCTAGGCTAGCTGTGAAGGAAACATAAATTAACTAATAGGAAAAGGAAACAGAAACGAAATAAGGCCAATTTCCAAAACACTTAACAAAGAAAAATGAATAAATTGAATGAACAAAACATGGTAGAGGGCCGACCATAGTTGAAGAGTTGATCATAATGCATTTGTGTAATAATCTGCATGACTCTGCTGGAATGTAATGACAAATTATGTGTTGGAATTGAATTCGCATATGTGTGTTCATGCCAAAATCATGTGGCTCTACTAGAATTTAATGACAGATTATGTGTTGGAATTGAATTTGCATATGTGTGTGTTCATGCTAAAATCATGTGACTCTGCTAGAAACTAATGACAAATTGTGTTATCTGCAACGAATTAGCATTTGCTGTCAAAATTGTGTTGTGTGCAGCGAATCAGCGTTCGCAGCTGAAAATTTATGTTGTGTGCAGTGAATTAGTATTCGCTGCCAAAATTATGTTGTTTGCAGTGAGTTAGTGTTCTCTTATGAAATTGTGTTGTGTGCAGCGAATTAGCGTTCACTGCTAAAAATTTATGTTGTCTACAGCGAATCAGTGTTCGCTGCTAAAATTGTATTGTCTACAGCGAATTAGCATTCCCAGTTGAAATTGTGTTGTTTATAGCAAATCAGCGTTTGTTGTCGAAAATTTGTGTTGTCTACAACAAGTTAGCGTTTGTTGCTAAAATTGTGTTATATGCAGCAAATTAGCATTCGCTGCCAAAATTGTGTTGTCTGTAGCGAATCAATGTTCATTGTCGAATTGTATTGTCTGAAGCAGATCAGTGTTCGTTGCTGAATTGTGTTGTCTACAACGAATCAGTTTTCACTATCGAATTGTGTTGTTAGCAGTGAATTAGTGTTCACTGCTAAAATTATGTTGTCGGTAGCGAATCAATGATCGCTGTCAAATTGTGTTGTTTGCAGCGAATCAGTTTTTGTTGCCAAATTGTGTTGTCGGCAGTGAATCAATGTTCGCTACCGAATTATAGTACTAGCAGCGGAATTGTTTCCGTTACTGAATTGTGGTATCCTAACGAATCAGTTCTGTGATGATTTTGTGTTTCAGCAAATAAATTCGATGATGAGTTTATGTTACAGCGAACTAGTTTGTTGATGAGTCTGTGCGTCAGCGAATCAGTTTGCTGATAAGTTAGTGTGCAGCGAACCAGTTTGCTAATGAGTCTATGCTTATGCGAATCAGTTTGCTAACAAGTTTATGCGAATCAGTTCGCTGATGAATATGTGTATTGGCAAATCAATTTTTCTGACAAGTTTGTGTCATCAATTTTGCTGATGGATTTGTGATCCAGCAAATCAATCCACTGACGAGTTTGCATTGCAGCAAATCAGTTCGCTGATGAGTCTGTGTTTCAGCAAATTAGCTTTGATGACGAGTCCATATCATTGATTTTCAATGACAAGTTGTATGTCACTAGCGAGTCAGTTTTGCTGATGAATTGCATGTACCAGCAAATCAATTTTGCTGTCGAATTTTGTGTCACCAGTGAAGCAGTTTCATTGTCGATTTTCTGTGGCAGACTCACAGGTCAGAAATGATGTAAATGCTTATTGAAGCAACCATATTATTTGATAGTTTTACCCATATTTTGCCTATGTTTTATATATAAAATACATTGATATTCTTTGTTTTATGTTTTGAAGACTCTTTTGGATATTAGATTAAAAAAGAAATAAATTGAAAATAATGGATAGATTTGACCTCCAATCGATGTTTTGTGTAGACCTTAAGCCTTAAAGGTCGAAACAAAGTAATTCTAGTGGCATTAGAAAGCTAACATCCATACCTTTCTATACATGTATGAAAAGAAAAATAAAAAAAGAAAGAGCATGGGAATCGCAACCTTGAAAGGGGAGTGTTAACTTTTGGCCATTCCGACTTGAATATCTTAAGCTATAGAAGTCCATTTGATGCAAAATAAATTTTGTTAGATTCATGACTCAAAGATCTATCAGGCTACCAAATGTTAGCAGAAAAAGATCTCATAAGAGAGAGATATGATTTTTCTAAATGACACATGAATTCTGCTAGAAGACTAGTTTTTTGAAGAAACAAGTCCAAATTACATTCCAAAGCTATTTCTCATTTTTTTAAAAGGAAAACAGTTATTAAAATACATAAAAGTAATTGTCTGCTTAGGAAAGGACTATTTTGTAGAAAAGGGACTAGGCTTCCTAGGATATACAAAGAAAGAGAGAAAGGAAAGAAAACACGGCCTACCAAGAGAGAGAAAACACACCTTCCTCTAAAAAACTTGAAATCATGCATTCTTCTTCTTTTGATTAGTTGTTCAATAGACATGGAAGGATAAACTCTTTTTCTTGGGTGCAAAGATACGAAAACCTTCATATTTTGAGAACTGTGAGATTTATTTTACTTGTTCTTTTTAGTTTATATGATGAATGAATATGTTTTTTTTTATATGCTTATTTCTTAGGATTGTTTATTTTAATTGCTAGAACGGACTCTAAGTTATTATTGTGAACAATCTATTGCTAAGTTTGCTATTAAAACTGGAGTTGCGATATAAGAACTTGTGAAACAACTAAGTTTAATAATCGTAATGGATCTATGTTATTAGTCTTAGGGAAAACATTCGATTAAATCAAACATGAACTACGAATAATTATGTTGTCTAGATTAATCAACTTATCTAGTTCTTAAGGCTACCATTGAATTTTAATTACTAGTGCCCACACTTTGATTATTTGATGGTTAGGGTTAGTTATATGACATATTTGTTAACTAACCCATGTTTCGTTTCAATGATCGGTTTTGATTTCCATAGGTGGATATTTACTTGAAACTAAGGTTTGTTCTCTAGATAGTTTTTTGATTTATTTATTTTAGCTTGATTGTTTAATTTTGCTATAGCCTAGATAACCTAAATTCACCCTAATTGTATATCATATAGCATAAAAATCTGAACTAAAACTTCCTCATGGGATCATGCTTGCTTTATACTATCTTGTTTATATAAGCTAGGGTAATTAATCTATATGACTGCGACATCGCAACACTTATAACGATCTCATTGTATGATTGTGCAATATGTGGAACACTTGAATGTAAACATGTGTATTTTTAAAAAATGTATGGTGACAAGTTATGTATTATCAAATACCAATGTGATCATTGTGATCATTGATGGGTTAGGTGGTGTGACAGGGATTGGACCTTTGACCTGGTAAGAACACCTCACTCAATGAATAGGTAGGTGATTTCCACCTCCTTTCTAGCATAGCGTTAGTTTCTGAAGTGAATTTATTATGAAGGATCTATTGTTGTGCTATATGGAATGCTAAAATGTCATGAATAGTTATACGAGTTTTACAAAGGATTTACCATTGCATTATACTGAATGTAAATTATTAGGAATGGTTGTATAAGTTTTACAAAGGATCTACCGTTGTATTATACTGAATGTTAATTGTCACGAATGGTTGTGTGAGTATTACAAAGGATCTACCATTGTATTATACTGAATGTTAATTGTTGTATTATACTAAATGTTAATTATTAGAAATGGTTGTATAAGTTTTACAAAGGATTTACCATTGTATTATACTAAATATTAATGATCACGAATGGTTGTATGAGTATTATGAAGGATCTATCATTGTATTTTATTGAAGTTTATTTGTTATGAATGTTTATATGAGTATTACAAGGGATCTATTGCTACATTGTTTTGAACATTAACTATCATGAAAGGTTGGATGAGTAATACGAAGGATCTAATATTGTGTTTTACTGAATGCTAAACTGTTATGGAATGTTTGTTTCTGTATTACAAAGAATATATTATGGTGTTTACTGATTGTTGAACTATTACGGAATGTCTGTACGAGTATTACGAAGGGTCTACTATTATGTTATAGTGAATGTGAAATTGTTATGAATCGTTTGAATGAGCATTTCAAAGGATATATTATCATGTTATTGTGATTTCATAAACCACCTTTAGAACGTTTGATTGGTTAATGATTAGCTTTGGTTAATGTCATCTTAGAAGGATGATCAGTTATGTTTTATTATTAGCTACGGCTAATGGCATCCGAGACGGATGACCAGGTTATGATTGATGATTAGCTTCGGCTAATGGCATCCTAAGTGGTTGACCGGGATGAATAGATGATTAGCTTCGGTTAATGGCATCCTAAGTAGTGAATAGATGATTAGCTTCGGCTAATGGTATCCCATGTGGATGACCGGAATGAATAAATGATTAGCTTCGACTAATAACATCCTAAGTGGTGAATAGATGATTAGCTTCGGCTAATTAACTTCAGCTAATGGTATCCTAAGTGGTGAATAGAGGATTAGCTTTAGCTAATGGCATCTTAAATGGATGACCAGGATGAATAGATAAGTAGATTTGGCTATTGGCATCCTAAATGGATGACTGGAAAGAATAAACGATTAGCTTTGACTGTTGACATCCTAAGAGGATAGCCGGATTTAGATGTTACAAGTTAGTTTCAAGAATTGATGGGTTTATGTTTACTATGTTTTGTATGTACCAAGCATATGAAAGAACTATGATTGTTATGCTTTAAATAAAGAGTAACGTTAGTTTAGTTAACGGTATTCGAGATGGATGACCGGGTTTGAGTATTGTAATTAGCCTTAATAATATACGAATTATTAAAGGTGATATTTACATAAGTAAGGAGAAATGAAAAAAATATGCTATTTTGGTCCATGAATGAAATGTAACGTTAATATTGCTTTATTATTTTTTTCTTTTTAATTGCCTATAATGCTTGTTTGTTTAATTATTCTATAGCCTAGACCTCAAAACCCCCCAAATTGCATATCATCTAGCATAAAAATTTAAACTAAACCTTCCTCATATGATCGATCCCTTGCTTGCTCTATACTATCTTGTTTATTTAAGCTAAGGTAATTAATTTGTGTGATTGCGACATCAGAATAAATTTTGGCATCATTTCCAAGGAAGTGATGTTAGTTGATTCTTGTGTCGTGATTGTTATTTATTTTGTCAAAAAAAAAAGAACAGAAAAAGAAAAATAGTGTTGCAATATTGTTCTATTTGGGTATTGGGCTGGTACTGTTCAAAACAGATTTTTTGGTGGAATTCAGCTGAGACACTTTGTTTCCTAAAGGAAATGGCGTTCTGAACAAGACTTATGGCCTCACTTTATTAAGGCCAAATTCTGCTATTTTCTAGGGTTTTGAGGTAGTTTTTGTGTTTTAGTGTTGGATTTTCATTCAATTTGCACTACTTTAAATCTCTTATGTGGTTGCTTTATTTTATGACTGCAACTCGTTCTACTAACCAAAGAGAAGTGCAAATAGATCTCGAAATAGAGAACACTTTATACAAGTTACGAAAGAAAGCTCACTTCAACACTATGGCTGCTGCGCGACAACAGACACTCAAGGAGCTCGCTACTCCTAACAGAGAGAATTAACCATTGTCCATAAACATTGACAACAATGCCAACTTCGAGCTCAAGTTTGTTTTAATACATGTAGTACCAATATTGAATGGACTTGCCAAAGAAGATTCACATACTCATCTCAAAGAGTTCCATATGGTTTGCATTGGCATGAAACTACACTAAGTTGATGAAGTACAAGTTAAGTTGAAAGCTTTCCCTTTCTTTTTAAAAGGGGTAGCAAAGGCATGACTTTTCTCTATTCTCAAAGAGTTTCACATGGTTTGCGTTGGCATGACACAACACCAAGTTGATGAAGAACAGGTTAAGTTGAAAGCTTTCCCTTTCTTGTTAAAAGGGACAGTAAATGCATGACTTTTCTCTATTCTACCCAGTTCCATTAAAACTTGGAATGGTTTGAAGAAAATTTTCCTTCAAAAGTATTTCTCATCCTCTCGAGTTGCTAAAATAAGGAAAGAAATATGTGGGATTCAGCAATCTCATGGGGAGACACTCTCCAAGTATTGAGAAAAATTTGAGCAACTATGCATTCAATGCCCTCATCATCAGATACTTGATCAACTACTCATTCAATATTTCTATGAAGGACTGAAGCATACTGACCGCAGTATCATTGATGTGGCAAGTGGAGGACAATGGTAGATAAAACACTCGAGGCTACTTGTGAATTGATCTCAAATATGGCATCCAACTCGAAATAATTTGGCATGCGTGGAGACTTCCTAAGCAAATGAGTAAATGAGGTAAGTATTGTTAACCTTAAGAATAAAGTTAATGATCTTCTCTTGTGTGTTCTTTGACTAGTGGAAATGTATAGTAGGTGAAAGTTTGTAACATATGCTCATTACAAGGATATGCTTCAGATATGTGCCCAATAATGCAAGAAGATTACATTGAACAAGCGCATGCAGTTGATGGAGCATTCAATGGACAACCCCAACGTAAACATGCTCCCTTTTCTAACAAGTACAATCCCGGATGGAGAGATCATTCAAACTTATGCTATGGGGAACCCACATCAACAAGGAAATCAAGGCTGAAAGTTCCACCCCCATGGATTTCAGTCCCAACATAATTATCAAACGAGATGGCCCCCTGTATTCACAAATTCTAATGTTATGGGGTCATCGAGTGATGATCTTCGTGAGATGATGAAAACCTTAGCTTCTAACACAATGACCTTGCAATAAAATGTTATGTCTTTTCAATAGGAAACAAGGTCAAGTATTCATAACTTAGACAAGCAAATGGGGCAAGTAGCTTTAAGTGTAGGGAAATTGGAAGCACAAATAAATGGAAAATTGCCTTGCCAAGCATTGAATCCAAAAGAAAATGTTAGTATGATCACGCTATGAAGTGGGAAACAACTTGAAGAGAAAAGGTCGAAACAAATTGAGATGGAGGAAGAAGAGGAGATAGAAACCGAACTCAGCATAAAGAAGAAATATCTTCCTCTTCTACAAACTGAAATGTTGACCAATACTCAAAAGGTAAGTCCAAACTCAATGGATTCTAGTTTTAAGAAAATACCTCCCTTTCCATTGAGTTCTTGTAGGTCAAAGAAAGAGGACAAAGAAAAAGAGATTGATGCTATCAAACAAATTCCTAAATATACCAAATTCTTGAAGGAGTTATGTACTACTGACATGATCAAAGAGTTGATGTCTTATCCCAAATGTAGGAGTGTCAAAGTAATAAATAACTCGGCAGGGCCAGGATCGATCCACAGGGAGGTTGACACGATCAAAAGATTAATGTCTTCTTCCAAGTGTAAGAGTATCGAAGTAATAAATAAACCGGTAAGACCGGGGTCGAACTATAGGGAGGTTAATTGTATAAATTATAGACAACAATAATACAGCAACAATAACAATAATAGTAGTAGTAATAACAATAACAATAACAATAACAATAAAGAAGAAGAAGAATAAGTTGATGAGAACTTTAAGATGTAGGATTAATGTAAGGATTAAACAATGATAAAAACAAATGTCAAGGTTAGAGGATCCACTAATGGTATTTCAAACAAGTATAGTATAAACTCTTATTATTCAACTAGAAACCACACACAAAGGAGGTTTCAATCGGATGATTTGTCATTGATAGCTCATTATAAACTGTTAATATGATCATATTAATTATCTTATTTAAGTAACACCAAACTTTTAAATACTGTTAGGAATTCATGATGCTAACTTATGTTAACAACAAATCAAGTTCCTTTCATAGCACAGGTGTAGGTTATACCATACGGTTGGGCTATAAGAGTGTCAAGTATTTGTTGTACCAAGTGTTATACAACACAAATCTAGATTAACCATTTAACAAGCAAGGTATTAAGAATTAGTAAGATAAAAAGATAAGACATGTTAATATTAAACATTAAGGTCCATGTTTAGTTTACACCATACTTATTCTTACACTATTAGTGTAACCTTTTCACCTTGACATTATAAACTTAGCTAAACATAATGAAGAAGAGAAAAATAAAAAAATATAAATAAGAGCATAAATAAGATACAAGTTAACTAAGTAAAGGAAAGGAAATGAAAAGCATAAACAAGATATTAAAAAAAAAAAAACTTAAGAATTACAAAAAAATATAAATAAAGAGAGCAAGAGCAAGTTCTTGATCTGAACAACCAAGCTCTAAATGCATGGCAAATGCCTCCTTTTATAGGCCAAAATTTGAAACTAATGATTTGATGACTAATTGTTGAGTGGGTGACCAACTCTTGACTTGGTGAAAATCCTTATCTTCTTTTCTGAAAAAAAAAAGGTCATTGCTAACATTAGAATTGGAACCAACTATACTATGAAAGTTATAGGAATTTTTCTTATCTTTTTAGGGAAAAAAATTAAGGTCATTTGGACTTCTAGAACTCGAGATATAGGTTCCACACTGAACAGTGTCCGGGCTGCATGACAGATTCAAACATCTTCGTTGTTGCTATAACTTGGACTTGAAAATGGCCTTTTTAAATCTTGGAATCCACATGAAAGTTGTAGGCCTATGTCTTACCTTTTATCCATATAAGACAGACCTAAATCCAAGATCTACAGGTTCAGATATGACCCAATTACCAAACAGTGTTCCAGTTTGGACTGCACCAACATCTCTTTTCTAAGTTTGACCCTCTCTTTGTCTTTGCAATTTCAGTACTTAAACTCATCAATCAATCCTTTCATCTACGTGATAAGCTTGCATTTAAGATGAACATTTACGTATCTTATATTATTAGATGTGTTATTATAAAACATGTTTTAGTTAAGGACTTATTGATACTTCAAGTGCAAAATGATAATATAAAACCTTGATAAAAATACACTTTTAAGTATTAATAAGAGGTCAGCTATATAAATTGTAAATAATATATATAATTTAACAAAGAGTTAAAGAGATCTTTGAGATGTGAGATACAAGTGACTAATTGTTGAGTGGGTGACCAACTCTTGACTTGGTGAAAATCCTTATCTTCTTTTCTGAAAAAAAGGTCATTGCTAACATTAGAATTGGAACCAACTATACTATGAAAGTTATAGGAATTTTTCTTATCTTTTTAGGGAAAAAAATTGAGGTCATTTGGACTTCTAGAACTCGAGATATGGGTTCCACACTGAACAGTGTCCGGGCTGCATGACAGATTCAAACATCTTCGTTGTTGCTATAACTTGAACTTGAAAATAGCCTTTTTAAATCTTGGAATCCACATGAAAGTTGTAGGCCCATGTCTTACCTTTTATCCATATAAGACAGACCTAAATCCAAGATCTACAGGTTCAGATATGACCCAATTACCAAACAGTGTTCCAGTTTGGACTGCACCAACATCTCTTTTCTAAGTTTGACCCTCTCTTTGTCTTTTCAATTTCAGTACTTAAACTCATCAATCAATCCTTTCATCTACGTGATAAGCTTGCATTTAAGATGAACATTTACGTATCTTATATTATTAGATGTGTTATTATAAAACATGTTTTAGTTAAGGACTTATTGATACTTCAAGTGCAAAATGATAATATAAAACCTTGATAAAAATACACTTTTAAGTACTAATAAGAGGTCAGCTATATAAATTATAAATAATATATATAATTTAACAAAGAGTTAAAGAGATCTTTGAGATGTGAGATTAATATGAGGATTAAACATGATAAAAACAATTGTCAAGGTTCCACTAATGGTAATAAAAATAAGTATAGTATAAACTCTTTTTATTACTCAACTGAAAACCACACACAAATGAGGTTCCAATCAGATGATTTATCTTTAATAGTTCATTATAAATTTTGAACATGATCATATTAATTATCTTATTTTATTAACACCATACTTTCAAATATTGTCAGGAATTCATGATGTTAATTTATGTTAACAACAAATCAAGTTCCTCTCATAACAGCGATGTCGATCGAAGAGTATGAAGGATCAAGTATTTATTATACCAAGTGTTATATAGCACAAATCTAGATTAATCATTTAACAAGTAAGGTATTAAGAATTAGTAAGATAAAATGGTAAGGCATATTAATAACAAACTTTCTTGGATATAAACATTAAAAGTCCATCTTAAGTTTATATTATACATTTTCTAACACCATTAGTGAAACCTTTTCACCTTGACATAATTAATTTAGCTAGACATAATGAAGAAGAGGAACATAAATAAACAAGATAAGAACATAATTATGATATAAGTTAACTAAGAGTAGTAAAGGAAATGAAAAGCAGAAATAAGAGATTAATGAAAATAAAACATGAAATTAAACTTGAACATTACAAAGAGAGAAAGCAAGAAAATGATCTTGATCTAAAAACAAAGATCCCTAAATAAATAATGAATGCCTCCTTTTATAGGCTAAAATTCAAAACTATTCATTTGGTAATTGATTATTGATGTAGTGGCCAACTATTGATTTAGTGGACTTGGTGGATAGCAGCACTCAAGCATTTTGGCTGGATGAAATGACATTGATGAAATTAGAATTTGACAAGGTGTTTTTCATGAATGTTGTTGACAATCATCTTCTCTTTCCACTCACAATGTTTTAGAGCATTTGGATCACTAGAGCTCAAGATATGGCTAAACTACTGGTAGTGCTTCTAGTGGACGTGGTGGATAGCCCTCAAGCTCTTGTCTAGATGAAATGTCATTGATAACATCAGACCTTGAGCAGGTGGTCCTTATAAAAGTTGTTGGAAATTGGCTTATCTTTCCACCCACCAAATTTGACTTCATTTTTCCTTTTAGAACGCCAGCTATGGGTAAAATTTTGAGCATTGTTTGGGCTGGATTGCAAGATAGATTCTAACTTCTCTTTTGCGGCCAAGCTTTGAATTTGAAAATAGTAGATTTGGGTCTTCCACTGTTCATAAAAGTTGTAGGTCTATGTCTTAAATTTCCAGAACAAACCAAACATACATCCAAAGTCCACAACTCCATATATGATCAAATTATTGAATGGTGTTCCAGTTTGATCTAGCATCTCTTCTCTGACCTTAGCCCTTTCTTTATCTTTTCACTTTCAATAATCAATCACATCAATCAATCTTTTGAATTGTGAAATATGCCTGCATTTAAAATGAGCATTTACCATAAATTAAAGCTATCTATATTATGAAACTTGTTATTATAAAAACATGCTTAAATTAGGGAATTTAATGATACTAAAAGTACAATATGATGATGTAAAACCTTAATAACAATGCACTTTTAAATACCAATTACACTCCCCAACTAGCTTATTACTAATCCTTAGTAATTAAAGCATTAAAATAGAAAAATAGTTTACAAAATCCAGAAAGCAAGGCATTCATCATTTAACTTCCATTAATCTATCCAAATAAACAAACTCTCATTAAATTTATATATGTGTGTCATACTTCTTAATCAAGATATTAATAAACCTTTATTTTGTGCTCAATATATCAATACATAACTATGGGGCTTTTCTTAGAAAATTTTCTTTTGTTATAATGTTTAAGGTTATCTTCCTTGGGTTGGGATTATTATCTTTTTTTTAGTAATAACTTAAAACACTATGAATCATGAACCCATGTAATGAGCTTTAGGCTAATGACTCCCAGACCAGTTGGTTTTAGGGCATTAGGTGTTGAGACACCCCCTAGAGCTTAGTAACTCAGGTTGTAGATACTAAAATGTAGATAGTGCAATGTTGATTCCCTTAAACTTTCTCCTTAACCTATGTAACAAGCACTGGGCCAATAGCTCCCAAGTTAGTTGACTTTAGGGTATTTGGTGTTAAAACACCCCTTCAGGCTTAATTGCTTAGGTTAGGGAGGCTATGAACCCAAACTTATCTATGTTTTTATTTATTTATTTTATTATATTTATTATCATTTTTTTTTTATAAATTATATACTATTCTTTTCCCTTAGTTGTTACTTTTAACAAAAGAACATAAATAATATAAGAATCCAATGTGCAACCCATAATCTTATGTTAAAGTGTGTGTGTGAAAATGAAGGTTTGTGAATACTTATTAAATGAGTATATGAGCATAATCAAGTAATAACAATGTGAGAGTTTGGAAACATGAATATTTCAAAAAGTGTGTGATAGACCTTGTTATGAATGTTTACTAAGATGCTTCTCAAGAGTCAATACTCCTTGCTCTACCATCCTAATAATAACAGTTTTGTCAAATGGTTTTAATAACAAATAAAAAAAACCAATTAGTTTTTTTTTGTCAACTACTACCCTCTTCTCCAATCAAAATGAAACATTGTCCTTAATGTGCTAAGGTAGAAAGATAGAGTATAGAAGACATCACGTGAAACGAGGACTATTGAAAAACCTGAAACACACTTAAACAAATATAAGAAATAACAAAACAATAAAAAAAATAACATGCTACGTAATAAAACCAAAAGACACAAGTCATTACAAACTAAGGCTCAAATCCAATCTAAGCTTTTTACGACTTTCCCTTTTTGACCAGTCTATTCGACTCATGTATGAAAGATTGTAATTGATCAATCAAATGTTCAGTAGTAGCAGTAGAGATTATGATTTGTCGTGCCGAAGATGTTACAAATGTTTGTTCCATAGCAGGATTAAGAAAAGACAACAAGTTATCATAAAAACCATTAGCATTTAACAAACCTATAGGTTTCTGATGAATATTTAGTTAGGCCCAAGAGGAAATATGAAATATCTCTTCTAATGTGCCGAGACCACCTAATAAAGCAATGAAGGCATCAGCATGTTCAAACATTGCAGTCATTGGTTTAGATATTATGGAGACTTGTAGTTCCTCTCCAACTATTTTTTCAATGAGATCCTCTTTAGCTAAAGCTTTTGGAATGACACTCAAAACTTGACTGCCTCCTAAAAATACAGCTGTTGACACACTCCCTATTAACCCAAGGTTTCCTCCCCCATATACTAAATGAATCTTTCTCTCAGCTAATAACTAACCAAGATGATTTGCCGATTCTAAAAACTCATTTTCTTTCCTAGGACTAGATTTACCAAAAACACAAATATTTTTTATTTGATGACCCGAGGAACCTGCCATTTATAGACACTTCTATATCTATTAAATGTATGGGTTGGATAGAAATGAAGGGAAGGAAGAGAAGATTTTATAGACGAAAAATTGAAAATACAATCATATATACCACTTATATGTGGGCTAGTTGGAGTCACTTTTTTTTTTTGGAACATGTGTATGTATAAGTAGTTGTGATTATGGCTTATAGTTTCCCTTGGTTTTTTGTCTAAGAATAGCTTAAACGCCCTCTATGGGTCAGGGATAAGCTTCCTATCCAGTTTTCTTAAAAACTAACAAACATGGTCTTTTTTAGTTAGATTCCGAAGACTATGTCGATCATGATCTTTATGAAAATGGGGTCATAAGTCATGAATTACATATGCACATTGCAACTAGGATATGTCCCAAAAGTCAATAGAAGATTATCTAAAGACTCTTTATGTTTTGAAATAAATCCTGACTTTTGACAATTTTCACGAGCTTTACAAAATACACGTGTGTCTTCAAACATGGTGGGCCAATATAATCCACATTGTAAGATTTTTGCAGTCGTCTTCTTTGATGAGAAATTACCTCCACATGCATCTTCGAAATATTTGATCAGAATAATATTTGAATAAGGGTCATCCCAATAAAAGTTCTTCACTTTGTTCAAAAGCTTTCTTTTATCTTAGGTACTCCAATCAGCTGGCAAATCTCCTGAAGAAAGAAAATTGATATGATTAGCAAACCAAGGCAATGAGCTAAGAGAAAGTAAAGATTCATCAGGAAAATAATCATTGATTGGTGTAATGTCAGATGCCTTGACAAATGATTTGTAACAACATTTTCGATGCCTTTCTGGTTCTTAACTTCTTCTTGATAATAAATCATTTGTATATCTTCAGATTCATTGAAGTCAGTTTTAGTCAAAGTAGTTTCAAATTGATCATAAACTAAGTCTTCAATAAGATCTACTTCCTGTAAATGATTATCATCTCCAAGTTACTTGCAAATGTTGAAAATATTCATTTTCAATATCATGTTTCCAAACGATAACTTTATCAGTCCATTCCTACAATTAATCAATGCATTAGAAGTTGTAAAATGGACGTAATAGGAATTTAGTTACATGCTTTAACATGTGTATCTAAGACAACAAAATCCACAAGATTAATGAATTTATCAACTTGTACTAACATATCTTCAGCTATTCCTCTAGGCACCTTTATAGATCTATCAGTAAGTAAAAGAGTTATAGAAGTTGGTTTCAACTAACTTATATTGAGACTTTGAAAAACTGAATATGGAAGTAAATTCACACTAGCTCCAACATCAAGTAAAGCTCTTACAATTTTATGTTCTCCAATAAAGCATGAAATTGTAGGACAACCAGGGTCTTTATATGTCAAAGCATTATTGTTTTGAAGAATGACACTTGTTCGACTAAAAAGGCTTTCTTTTTCACATTCAGTTTTCTCTTCACGGTGCATAAGTCTTTAAAAAATTTAGTATAAGAAGGTACCTGTTTAATAGCATCCAACAAAGATATATTGATCCTTACCTATTTGAATGTTTGAAAGATTTTAGAATTGTGATTGACTTTTTTTTTTATTTGGTCATGGCATGAGGAAATGGAAGTGCTGGTGGGGAATCAATCTTTTCTTTTCAATGTTTAGGTTTAACCCTTTCTTTACCCTCAGAGACTAACTCATCTTCTTTCTCATAAGGTTCAAGAATGAGTTTTTCAATAACCTTACCACTACAGAGAGTAATGATTGATTTGACTTGATCCATATGTTAGCTTCCAAAGCTACTCGCATTTGGATTGTATTGCTGATGCGAGACAATAAATAATAAGAATCAAAGCAAGAAAAGAAAGAGGCTAAAGAAGAGAAGAAAAGGAATTAGAGATATGCAAAGTCTGCAATATTTTCATTAATCATAAAAAAAAACCTTAACATTTAGAAACATAGGGTATAAATACTAAAACCCTAACTAGAACAATCGATGGGGCTTATGGCCCACTAAAAAAAATACCCAACAATAATTAAATCAAACCCAACAAATAAAGCCAAATTAATAAACCTCAACTAAAAGTTCATATAAATTAAACCCAAAAACATAAGTTAAAGCCTAATCTCTCAATTGTTTGGGCTATCCTCCATCGTCTATGATCATACGCGTGCATAAATAATATTTCGGGTTCGGTGTCCCTACCAATTCTCCTGGGGTTGGAAGAACACGACCCCATCAAGTATAGGTCAAGACAACTCTGATAACGCTCTCAAGGATAAGGATCAAGTTGTTGTGATGCCTCTTTGATAATCCAAGTATAGTCTAAATCTGGTCATCAAGCCTATATATTGAGATTTGCTAAAGTTCACCATCCCTGGTAAAAACAACTTGTGCATTCAAAGTAGCATTAATATGTTTCTTTTATGCCAAAGATATGGATAATGAGGTAGGGGTATCAAAAGAAGCATCAGGGATAGGTTGTATTTTATAAATATTGAGGTCTTTCATGTTAAAAGTAGAGCTAATATCAAAGTTTTATGGCAATTCAATGACATAATTATTTGATTGAATCATTTGCAACACTTTGAATGGTCTAGCATTACTTGCAATTTATGATCGGTTTCCAAAGGACACCGTTCAGGTCTAATCTGTATCATGAAATAATCTCCAACATTAAGTGCATCATGATACTTAAGTAAATCATCTTGAAATTTGTATTGTTCATTACTTGCTTGAATTTGTTTCATGATCTCAATATGCAAATTATGAACCCTACATGGTAACGACTCAGCTGACTTAGACATCCTATCATGAAGAGATATGGGAAGGTGTTCTATAGGCTTTTCATGTTTGTAACCATGAACACTAAATGATTGAGGGTGTGGAATGAGACAAACATTGTTTGAAACCGGTGTAGATATGGTATTGACACAATCAAGTAAACTAGGATTATCTTCATCTTACTCATCACGTGCATGAGGTAAAGGGTCAAGAAGTTCAAGATGTTGCTCTAAACTTATGATGTGCTGGACACCAAGCATGTGGGGTGAGGAATTAGGTAATTTATAAGGACTAATATCATGAGACTCTTCTAAGACCATACTTATCTCTATAGGCGATTCCACCAAAGAGTTCCCTAAAACTTCCTCTACCATTAAAGCAAACATATCAAACTCTTTCTTAACCTCATTCTCAAGCTCATGTTGACTCATTGTGTTGGGTCCCTCTTCTTGCACATCCTTGTCATCTAGGTCACTAAAGTCCTTAAGATTAGGCTCATACACTTCAACACTAAAATATTCCTCTTTACCTATATCCTTATGTTTTTGGATGACTAAGGGTTTCGAGGTGCAATCTAAAAAGATATGACCAAAACCTAAACAATTAATACACTTAACCTTTGAACTCACCATAGACACTTAATTAACAACTCATTTGCCTTTATCGTTCTTACAAAGTTGGGCGCTACTAGGATTAGGTCTGTGGGGTGGAGCACCTAACAAAGAATCACTACTTTTGAATTGGGACCTAGTAGGGATACTATAAGAGCCTTGACGATTCATCCTCTGATTTTTCGTGACCAACTTGTAATCTTAAGCTAAGGTATAAGCTTGGTTAAGGGTAGATACACCTTGAAATACAACTTCTCTTCTAAGATCATCATTTAAGCCTTTACAAAATTTACGCAGAGTCATGGTTTCATTCTCTCTTATGGCACATCTAATCATGTAATCATTAAACTGCGTTATATACTCATTGATAAACTTATTCCCTTGTCTTAGATTATTCCACTGGTCTAAGAGTTTATTCCTATAAGACTGGGGTAGGTACTTCTCCTGAAGTTTTTGTTTCATTTTGATCCAATTAGTTATAGGAGGTTTACCTCTCATCTCTAAACAATCCTCAAAATCCATCCAATAAATTTTGGCTTCATCAAAATTTGTTGTTGCTTCCTTGCCTTTCGTAATTCGTTATTGCAGCTGACAGCGATGGCATAAGAGAACGTGTATCTATGATTTTGCTTGGGATCGGAGGTGTGAGAAAAGGAGTTGTGGTGTCGTTGCTGTGTGGATCTATTATTGTTGCTGAGGACGACAACATTATGGACCAGGGTAGATGAAGATCCGTAGTGCTGCCTGCCTTTGTTGCGGTGAACCAAAAATTAGTGATGGCTGTGATGGGTTTTGTGGGTGGCTGGTGGATGAGTTGTTATAGATTCTAATATGTTGCGGTGGAGGCGCTGCGGGGGCTGTTGTGGAGGCCAATCTGTTCAAGAAGATGAATAGTTTTTGATGATGAATAGTGTAAAATGTTGATTGTGGGGTTGTTTGCTAGTGGAGACGATGAACAATGTTGTTTGCTAGTGGATCATTTAATTATAAGAACAATTAAAACCTTGGCTTTGATATCAAATTTGATGCGGGACAATAAATAATACGAATTAAAACAAGAAAAGAAAGAAGCTTTAGAGAAAGAAAGAAGCTAAAGAAGAGAAGAAAGGGATTGGAGATATGCAAAGTCTACAATATTTTCATTAATCATAAAAAGAAACCTTAACATTTAGAAACGTAGGGTATAAATACTAAAACCCTAACTAGAACAAGCGATTGAGCTTATGGCCACTAAATAAAATACCCAACAAATAAAGCAAAATTAATAAACCTTAACTAAAAGTTCATATAAATTAAACCTATAAACATAAGTTAAAGCCCAATCTCTCAATTGTTTGGGCTATCCTCCATCGTCTATGATCATATACGTGCATAAATAATATTTTGGGTTTGGTGTCCCCACAAATTCCTTAGGAATTTTGTTGTGGTTGAAATGGAAACTTACCATTCTCTTGAAAACTGAGAGCAGATGTGAATTTTGCAGAAGTATCTTTTAGATCTACCATGGTTTGAACATGTTGAGTGTTGATTGTCTAGTGCTTTTCAATGAATGCATGCAATGTTCCCTCAAGATTTCTTCTAGGAGCGGGAGCATAAGGTTGTGCATAACCTTGAGAATTTTAAAAATTATGGTAGGCTTGAAATGGTGGTTGTGAAGTTTTTGCATTATTGTTACCACTCTTCCAACTGAAATTTAGATGATTTCTCCAACTAGGGTTGTACGTTTGCGAATATGGGTTATGATTTGGCCTTTGAAAACTATTTAAAGCATTAGCCTGTTCATGGAGACATTCCTTAAAAGAAGGCAAAGTTGGACAATCAATTGTTGAATGTTCATTAGTTTCACAGATTTGACACACAATTTCTTGAACATATTTTAATTGACCACTCTTTTTAGATTCAAGTGCCTTGATTTTTCTAGCTAAAGATGTGAATTTGGCTTGGAGGTCATGATCTTCTCTAAGGTTTGTACATTCCTTCCCTAGATGTATGAGGTTGAGTTTTACCTAGGGCCTCACAAGTGCCTGTAGTGTTTCAATTTTGAGCATTTTTAGCTCACAAGTCTAGGTACTCCATTGCTTTATCAAGGTCTTTATTTTTAAAAGTTCCATTGCACATCAATTCCACCATTTGCCTATCTTTAGGAGTTAACCCTTCATAAAAATATGAAACCAATCTCCATGTTTCAAAACCATGATGAGGACATGTATTAAGCAAGTCTCTATACCTATCCTAATATTGGTAAAATGTTTCTCCTAGTTTTTGAGTGAAAGTTATGATTTATCTTTTGAAAGAGTTTGTTCTATGAGAAGGAAAAAACATCATCAAAAATATTTGTTACATTTCATCCCAAGCACGAATTGATCATAACTTAAAATTTTATAGCCATGTTTTAGCTTTATCTTTTAATGAAAAAGGAAAAAAGCTTTAATCTAACAGTGTTCATGCTATAATTTAAGTCATTATAAGAGTTACAAACCTTTTCAAATTCTCTCAAATGCAAGTATGGATTTTCTACATCTAAGCCATGAAAAGTAGGTAAAAGTTAAATAATGCTTGGCTTAAAATTAAAGTGAGATGCATTAGGAGGGAAAACTATACATGATGATGCACTTGTTTGTGTTGGATTCATGTGGTCTCTTAGTATTCTAACACAATTATTCTCATTATGAAGTGACTGGTTATCCTCTTTGGTCATGTTTTCAGATGAGGATGAAGATTTTCTAGAAAGTTTATCACTTAATGTGCGTGTCCAAATACTCATGCAAGTGCAAAAAAGAAAGAAAGAAAATTAGAAAAACAATAAAACTGAAAAGAAAAAAAATATAATTTTTACAGTAACTTACCTTCTCAGCAACGGTGTCAAAAACTTGACACGATCAAAGAGTTGATGTCTTATCCCAAGTGCATGAGTGTCAAAGTAAAAAATAACCCGGCAAGACCGAGGTCGATCCACAGGGAGGTCAACTATAAATAATAAATAATAAATAATAAATATAATTTAACAAATAGTTAAAGAGATCTTTGAGATGTGAGATTAATATGAGGATTAAACAATGATAAAAGCAATTGTCAAGGTTAGAGGATCCATTAATGGTATTAGAAATAAGTATAGTATAAACTTGATGTGGGACAATAAATAATAAGAATTAAGACAAAAAAAAAGGAAAGAAGCTTTAGAGAAAGAAGAAAGCTAAAGAAGAGAAGAAAAGGAATTGGAGATATGCAAAGTCTGCAACATTTTCATTAATCATAAAAAACTGTCTCAAAAAAATGACAGAGGAACATGTAAATAGTAAACCCTAAAACATCTTGCTTTGGGCTCGGCCCATCAAATCAAACTATTTAACATAAATAATTTCAAATAAATAAAATAACAATGAGACAGGCCCAAATGGGCTAAATAAATAAAATAACAATGAGCCCAAATAGGCTTAGTCTTCCAACCAAAGCGTGATAGGCTGGGCCATCCTATGTCATCTCTGTCCATATACTCGTGTAGTTTGTGGTGTGGGTCTGGTGTCTCCATCAACTCTTCTGGGGTTAAGAGAAACTCTACCCTGTCGAGTGTAGCATTGGCCGACTCTGATAGTACTCCCAAAGATCTGGATCAAGCTGCTGCAAAGTATCTCTAGTGATCCAAGCGCAATCTAAGTCAGGTCGACCCACCCAACGAACTAGAAACCATTGAACCTCACCATTCCTGTAAAACAACTTGTTCACCTAGAATATCATTAATATTATCCTTTTGTGCTAATGTCAAGGTAAAAGGGATAGAGGTTTCAATAGGATCATCAGGAGGGGAGTTAAGTGGTATCTCAAATGGATCATTTGGAATGGGAGTGGCTTATGGTATGGAACTAGATCCTCAATGTTAAATGTAGAGATAATGCCAAAATCATGTGGTAAATCAAGAACATAAGCATTTAGACCAACTCATTGTAGCACTTTGAAAGGCTCGGCATTACATGCATGAAATTTTTGATTGGCTCTCGAAGGAAACTGCTCGAGTCTAATCCATATTATAACATAGTCTCTCACATTAAACTCATTATGTCGTCTATGCAAATAAGCTTGAAGTTTATATTGTGCATTACTTGTTTGAACTTGTTTAGTGATCTCAATATGCAAATCTTGAATTATATGTGCAAAAGACTCGATTGACTTAGACATTCTAGCATGAAGGGACATAGGAAGAAGATCTAAAGGTTTCCTAGGCTTGTAACCATGTACAACTTTGAAGGGACTCATGCCTATTGACCTATTAATAGAGCTATTATAGCCCAAACTTCTATTAACCACCTCAGTTTGACCATCAGTTTGGGGATGATAAGCAATAGAAAACTTCAATTTGGTTCCCACCATATGCCAAAGGGTTTTCCAGAAATAACTTGTAAATCTAACATCCCTATCCGAAACTATAGTTTGGGGAAGACCATACAACTTGACAATCTCGTCAAAATAGAGTTTTGCAACTCTAGAAGCATTTGTGGTCTTATTACAAGGAATAAAATGGGCCATCTTAGAGAAGTGGTCAACAACCATAAAAATAGAATCAAGTTTCTTTGCAGTACGTGGGAGCCCAAACATAAAATCCATGCTTACATCTTGCTAAGGGCAAGTGGGAATGGGCAATGGGGTGTGAAGACCAGTATTTTGTTTTTTATGCTTAGCTAGTTGGCAAGTTCTACATTGACCTATCCATTTGGCGACATCTCTTTTCAAACTAGACCAGAAAAACTAACGTTCCACTTCTTCGATGGTTTTATTCCTTCCAAAAAGTCCTGAGAGACCGCCAACATGAATCTCCCATATCAAAACTTCACGCATGGATGTTTTCAGGATACAAAGCTTATTATCCTGAAATAAGTATCCATCTTGGAGGTGATAACCATTTATAACACGGTCTCATCCTTCAATGTCAAGTATATTTCTCCAAATTCTAAGCAAGATTCATACTCCTTTTTTAGTCTCTCAAATCTTGTGACTTCAACACGCATTATAGATAATTACGTTACTTAACGACTCAAAGCATCTGTAGCTTTATTCTCTATTCCAGATTTATGTTTCAAAACAAATAAGTATGCTTGCAAATATTCAACCCAATGACTATGCCTGTGATTGAGCTTTTTTTGGGAGTTAAGATAGCGGAGGGCCTTATGGTCGAAGTAAAGAACAAACTCCTGTGGTAATAAGTAATGGTGCCAATAGCGCAGGGCCTGAACCACCGCATAAAACTCCTTATCATAAGTCAAGTACTTTTGTTTTGCCTCATTAAGTTTCTAACTAAAGTGTGCTACAGGGTGACATTCCTGACTAAGTAATCCACCTATACTGTCTTTTAAAGCATCACATTCTACTTCAAACACTTTAGTAAAATCAGGTAACCGCATTACTAGGGCCTCCATCATCTTCTTCTTAACCTCCTCAAATGCCATATTAGCTCCTTTACTCCACTTAAACTCACCTTGTTTCAAACAATCTGTAATAGGCGACATGATGGTGCTAAATCCCTTAATGAAACGACGATAGAAAGTCATAAGCCCATGAAAACTACGAACCTTATGAATAGTCTTAGGTTCAGGCCAATCTACTATTGCTTGGACTTTCTAGGGGTCAGTAGAGAGTCCTTTTCATAACACTATAAATGCTAAAAAGACCACTTGATCTGTAAAGAAGGAACACTTTTTGACATTTGCAAACAAACTTACCTTTCTTAGGGTGGTACAAACTTGAATAAGATGATCGAAATGCTCTTCCTTGGTTTTGCTATAAATAAGAATATCATCAAAGCATACCACCAAGAACTTTCCCATAAATGGCCTAAGTACTTGTGTCATTACTCTCATAAAAGTGCATGGTGCATTGGAAAGGCCAAAAGGCATGACTAGCCATTCATATAAACCATTCTTAGTCTTAAATGCCATTTTCCACTAATCTCCTAGATGGATCCTAATCTGATGATACCCACTTTTCAAGTGAATCTTAGAGAAGATCTGGGTTCCTGCCATCATATCTAACATGTCATCCAAT
Source organism: Populus tomentosa (assembly GCA_018804465.1). NCBI lineage: Eukaryota > Viridiplantae > Streptophyta > Magnoliopsida > Malpighiales > Salicaceae > Populus > Populus tomentosa. The sequence continues at coordinate 26,635 of JAAWWB010000056.1, forward strand.
CGAGGAATTGGAAAACGATACTTAATTATAATCCTATTGATGGCTCAACTATCTACACACATTCTCTATGATCTATCTTTCTTAGGTGTTAACAATGCAGGTACTACACAAGGGCTCAAACTCTCTCATATAAATCCCTTTTATAACAACTCACATATTTGCCTTTGCAATTCAACATGTTCACTCGGGTTTATCCTATAGTGAGGCAAGTTTGGTAATTTGGCACCAGGGATAAAATCTATGGCGTGTTGAACATTACGTATAGGGGGTAAATCATCAGGTAGTTCAGAAGGAAAAACATCTAGAAATTCTTTCAACACTTCTCTTACCTCTTCAAGTGGCTCTTCTAAAAAGTCTTCTACAATATCCTTAGCCACGACAACAAACACAACAAACTCCTCATAAATCTCCTTATCAAACTCCTTAGGAGTTATTATGTTAAGCCCTCCTTCTTTCACTTTATTCTTCTTTTGACTATTATCATTAGACCTTGGAGGTAATCTAATAAATTGGATTTTTTTACCTTGAAAAGTGAATAAACAAGAATTTGATCATCTAAAGATTGTAACGTCCAAATCATATAACCAAGGCCTACCCAAAATGACGAGCCCTACATCCATAGGAATGACATCACACCAAATTTCGTCAGGATAGTCCAAAATATTTATGGGAAAAAGACATCTCTCTTTGACCGCAATAGATGTATCATTAACCCAAGACACACTATAGGGTTTAGGGTGTGGAACATACTTTAAGCCTAAGCGGGATACACTACCCGAGGAAACTGCATTGATACAACTACCACTATCTATGATGATCTTACACCCTCTATCTCCACATTTAATGTAACTGTAAAAAATAGTAGTCCTTCTCCAATCCTCAGTTCCTTTAGGTTGTGTTAAAGCACATCTAACCACGCTTAACCTGGTTGTTTTGATTTGAGTGGATATAGACCTAACACATCCTAGCAAGTTAGACTCATCCTCCTCATCATTTAGATCTTGAAAATCATCGGGATTGGGTTCATATACCTTATCATCACAATTATCTTTTTCACCCATATCCTTTTGCCCCTTGATGAACAGAACCTTATTAGGGCAACTAAAGGAAATAAGATCAAAACCCTGACACTTAAAACACTGAATTCTTGAGGTTATCGTAGGTGCTTCATGAAAAATACCCTTACCCTTGTCTTCTCTAGGTATCTGGGAAATCAAAGCATTGGGTTTATGAGGTGGGGCGCCTAATATGAAGTTATTACTACCAGGTTGAGATCTAGAAGGGGTACTACGAGTGTCCTGACATCTTGTCCACTGGCTTTTTGTGACTAAGTCATAATTTTGTACTAGGGTATGAGCTTTATCAAGGTTGGAAACACCTCTAAGCATAACCTCTCTTCTAAGGTCATCATATAAGCCTTTTTGAAATCTATGTAGGGTCATCACTTCATCCTCCCTAATTGCACACCTTATCCTATACTTATCAAATTGTGCCCCATATTCATTGGTAGATTTACCTCCTTGTCTCAAGTTATTCCATTAGTCCAAAAGATTTCCTCTATAAGAACGAGAAAAATACTTTTCCTCTAACTTAGTCTTCATTTCAACCCAATTAGTAACAAGGGGTTGACCTCTTCTAATAAAAGACTCTTCTACACTTTTCCAATAGAGCTGAGCAGTTCCACTAAGTTTCATCTTTGCAAATCTTACCCTTCTATTCTCAGATAGATTATACCAGTCAAAGACTTGATCCATGTCACGGATCCATCTATCAAAGATCCATGGGTTAAGTTGACCCTTAAAAGTTGAGGCTTCTACCTTGATATGCCTCATGACTCGCTCGTTAGGGTCATCGTAATCGTGATGACCTTGATTGTGATTGTATTGACGGTTCATAGTATAAGCTTGTCATTGACGGTAATCATTAGAACGCTCACTATCGTTAGGGTCAACAAAGTCATTGTGACCTTGGTGTTGGTTATGGTGGTGGTTTCTACGAGCAATTGGTCTTTGAGAATTCCTATGGTTGTCATTAGAATGCTCACTCTCACTACATTGTCTTACTTGCAAAGTTTCTATGGATTCCATCCTCCCAGAAAGGTTATTCATTTGATTGGACATGTTGCTTATTTTCATTCGTATAACTTGTAATTGTTCTTGAATATCTCTAAGAACATTACTACAATTCATATCCATGGTAGCTATGACTTCTAGATTATGTACTAGACAACCACTATGTAAATGCATGCAAAAACTAATCCTAAGACTTAGATCATAAATAACACTTGCAAGTAAAAACACAAAATAAAATTATAGCTAATATTTTTTAAAAAAACTATTATTATTAATCTTGGAGATTAAGTAACGATAGATTAAACCATGAAAATGTGCAAGAAAGCAATGTAAGTCCTTTAAATGCACACAAGTAATCCAAACACAATGTTTCAATTTTTCCACTAATTTAACCAAGCTCCATAATTAATTAAGAGGATCAGATCTTCAATGCCAATAAACAAGCTCAAAATTAAGGTAATTCAATTTAAAGGCGGGCTATGTAATTTAGTTATGGGCAAGCACAAAGAATAATATTAATGCTAAATCTTGGTTAACAAGTGTAAAAGCATACCAGGAACAATGATATTCAATGGGTAAAAGAATTTTTGACTAGGTGATGTGACAGTGAAGGATGACATGGTAGAATCTACTGATGTGGCTGGTGACACATATGCTGCCTCAGTGTGCTAACGTGTCAAGTGATGTGGCACTGACGTGGTAGGGTTAATTATTTTGTGAGCTTCTGCTTTTGTCTTCCCTACCTCCTATGATTTGTTGCCGCTATTAATGGAGATGGCGCATGAAACGGGGCTTCGTGATTATGCTTGGGCCCAGTGGTGCGAGGGAAGAGGTTGTGGTGTCTATGGTGTCGCTGCTGGATAAGGGCTTGTTGATCCATTGTCCCTGCTAAAGGCGAGGGCATTGTGGATGGTGGCCTTATGGCTGGTGCTGCTGCTGGAGGGTGCGAGTTAGTGGTGGTTGCAGCGGATGGTTTGTAACAGTGATTTGGGTTGCTAAAGACAAACACCTGTTATGGCTGCGGCGCTGCGGGTTGTTGAAGGTAGTAAATCAACATGTAATTGGTTGTGAACGTTGGCTGTGATTAGCATTGATGTAGAATTGCTAATCACTTTATGGGACTGATGTGTAGGTCATTTTGGTGGTGGGTATGCCACTGTGATTGGCTGAGACACCACTGATGGCGGGGCTCCATTGATGAAATTGTTGTCGTTAATGATGAATAGTGTCGACGAACATTTTTTATTTTTTTGTAATTAGAATGGTATGCTTTTTTTTTTCATTTTTTTAGATCAATCTAGGGTTAAGTATAAACATATGGATCGTTTAATTGTAAGAATAATTAAAAGCCATGCTCTGATACCAAATTTGATGCGGGACAATAAATAATAAGAATTAAAGCAAGAAAAGAAAGAAGAAAGCTAAAGAAGAGAAGAAAGGAGATTGGAGATATGCAAAGTCCATAATATTTTCATTAATCATAAAAAACTATCTCACAAAAATGATAGAGGAACATATAAATAGTAAACCCTAAAACATCTCGCTATTGGGCTTAGCCCATCAAATCAAACTATTTAACATAAATAATTTCAAATAAATAAAATAACAATGAGACATGTTAAATAAATAAAATAACAATAAGCCCAAATGGGCTTAGTCTCCCAACCAAAGTGTGACAGGCTAGGCCATCCTACGTCGTCTCCATCCATATATTTGTGTAGTTTGTGGTGTGGGTCTGGTGTCCCCACTAAAACTCTTTTTATTACTCAACTAGAAACCACTCATAAAGAAGGTTCATTATAGGAGTTCATTATAAATTTTTAACATGATCATATTAATTATCTTATTTTACATACTTTTAAATATTGTCAGGAATTCATGATGTTAACTTATGTTAACAATAAATCAAGTTCCTCTCATAACAACGATGTCGGCCAAAGACTATGAAAGATCAAGCATTTATTGTACCAATTATTATACAACATAAATTTAGATTAATCATTTAACAAGTAAGGTATTAAGAATTAGTAAGATAAAAAGATAAGATATATTAATAACAAACTTTCTTGGATATAAACATTGAAGTTCATCTTGAGTTTATATTATACATATTTTAACACCATTAGTGAAACCTTTTCACCTTGATATAATTAACTTAGCTAAATATAATAAAGAAGAAGAACATAAATAAACAAGATAAGAACATAATTATGATATAAGTTAACTAAAAGTAATAAAGGAAATGAAAATCATAAACAAGAGATTAATGAAAATAAAACATGAAATTAACCTTGAACATTACAAAAAGAGAAAGGAAGAAAATGATCTTGATCTAAAAACCAAGATACCTAAATGAATGGTAAATGCCTCCTTTTATATGCTAAAATTTAGAACTATTCATTTAGTAATTGATTATTGATGTAGTGGCTAACTATTGATTTAGTGAACTTGGTGGACAACAACACTCAAGCATTTGGACTGGATGAAATGACATTGATACAATCAAAATTTGGCAAGGTGTTCTTCATGAACATTATTGGAAATCATCTTCTTTTTCCACCCACAACATTTCAAAGCATTTGGATCACTACAGCTCGAGATATGGCTAAACTATTGAGTAGTGCTTCTAATGGACGTGGTGGATAGCCCTCAAGCTCTTATTCGGATGAAATGTCACTGGTAACATCAGACCTTGAGTAGGTGGTCCTCATGAAAGTTGTTGGAAATTGTCTTATCTTTTCACCCACCAAATTTGACATCATTTTGCCTTCTAGAACTCTAGTTATGGGTAAAATTCTGAGTCGTGTTTGGGTTGGATTGCAGGACAGATTCTGACTTCTCTTTTATGGCTAAGCTTTAAATTTGAAAACGACAGATTTGGGTCTTCCACTCCTCATGAAAGTTATAGGCCTATGTCTTAACTTTCCAGAACAATAAACCAATCATACATCCAAGGTCTATAACTCTAGATATGATCAAATGACTGAATAGTGTTCTAGTTTGATCCAGCATCTCTTCTCTAACCTTAGCCTTTCTTTGTCTTTTCATTTTCAATAGTCAATCACATCAATCAATCTTTTGAATTGTGAGATATGCTTGCATTTAAAATGTGCATTTACCATAAATTAAAGCTATCTATATTATCAAACTTGTTATTATAAAAATATGCTTAAGTTAGGGAATTTAATGATACTAAAAGTACAATATGATCATATAAAACCTTAATAACAATGCATTTTTAAGTACTAATCAACTACTAAGAGAGCTTACAAGCTAAAAGGCTATGAAATGGTAAGTATAGGTGAAGTTGTATATGCTTTTGTGTAAAAGAATATGCTTTAGAATAAGAAAAACCTAAGTTCGTTTATTATCCCATGTGTTATTGGTAATGCTATTTTTAAAAGGGCCTTATACGATTTAGGTGCATCCGTTAGTGTTATGCCTAAACATGTTTATGATTCTTTTAGTCTTGAGCCTTTGATTAAAACTAGTATTGTAATACAACTTGTGGATGATAGTTTTGTTTATCCACTTGGTGTGATAGAAGATGTCTTAGTCAATATTGATAGGTTGGTTATTCCATGCGACTTTTATATTCTTGATATGAAACGTGATTCATCAAACAATAACACTCCTACATTGTTTGGAAGTCCATTCTTGAAAACTGTCAATACAAAAATTGATTGTGGCAAGTATGCTTTGTTTATAGAAGTAGGAGATCAAAAAATTTAATTTAATTTTTATGATGCAATGAAATATCCTTACAATAATATTTATTCCATCACATGCTATGACTAAGTTGATAAGTGTATGCAAGTTTTTGAGTTTGATTGCGATGATGGATTAAGAGTGGTTTTGAGTTATGGTTTTGATTTTACCAAGATCGAAGAGATGGAAAGGGATATATGTGTTCCCTAAAATGTTCAAGAATCAGCATTGGCTTTGCTGGCTTTGAAACAACCCCTTGTGGTAATATCTTTGTTTATTTAGTACTTTCACATAAAAAGCTTTTGCTATCTATTTTATAGGTAACTGAGTTAGAATTGAAACCTTTGCCTGATAATTTGAAGTATGTATTCATTGGCGACAACAATACACTTCCCGTTATCATAACAAAAGGTTTGACAAGTGCACAAGAGGAAAAACTTATGAAGTTGTTGTGCCATCACAAAATAGCCATTAGATGGACTTTAGCTGACATCAAGGGCATTAGTCCTTCGATGTGTATGCATCATATACTATTGGAGGACAATGCAAACCATCAAGGGAAATGCAAAGAAGGTTGAACTCGTCTATAATGGAGGTAGTGAAAGCTAAGACTTTGAAACTATTAGATATAAGAGTCATTTACTCCATCACGAACAGTAAACGGGTAGCGCCAATCCACATGGTACCTAAAAAAATTAGAATCACGTTAGTAAAGAACAAAAATGATGACTCATTCCTACTCGTATCTCGAGTGGTTGGAGCATGTGTTGATTATAGAAAACTTAATCTTTCTACACAGAAAGATCGCTTCCTAATACCATTCGTGAACCAAATGCTTGAACATGTAGTAAATAAGTCTTTTATTGCTTTCTTGATGGATATAGTGGATACAATCAGATTGTTATTAATCCTAAGGATAAAAAAAATACTACATTTACATGTCCATTTGGTACATATGCATATAGAAGAATGCCTTTTGGTCTCTGTAATGCACCCACAACTTTTCAAAGATACATGATGAGTATTTTTTTTTTACTATGTTAAAAAAATGATTGAGGTTTTCATGGATGATTTCATGGTGTATGATGATTCTTTTGATGAGTGTTTAGAAAGTTTATCATTAGTCTTGAAAACATGTATTGAAACTAACATTGTCTTGAATTATGAAAAGTGTTATTTTATGGTAGAACAAGGAACAGTTCTTAGGCATGTTGTGCCTTCATGTGGATTAGAAGTTGATAAAGCTAAAATAGACATTATTTCATCATTAACTTACCCTTTATGAGTGAGAGAAGTTCATTCTTTTCTTGTCCATGCAAGTTTCTGTCAACGCTTTATCAAATATTTCTCAAAGATTACAACACTCTTATGCAAATTATTGGCCAAAGAAGTGGATTTTGTGTTTGATCAAACATGTAAAGATGTCTATGATGAGCTTAAGAGGCGTGTCACATCTTCCCCTATCATACAACCATCAAATTGGGAATTGGGATGAACTTTTTGAGAAAATGTGCGATGCTAGTGACTATGCAGTAAGGGATGTGCTTGGGCAAAGAATAGGGAAGAAATTACATGTTATCGCATATGCTTCCCACATGTTGGACGGAGCGCAATGCAATTACCTTACAACTAAAAAGGAACTTTTTGCAGTGGTGTATGCTCTAGAAAAATTCAAATCATATTTACTTGGTACAAAAGTTGTTTTTACTAACCATGCAGTTTTGAGGTAACTTTTAAACAAAACAAAGTCGAAACCAAGATTGATTGGGTGGATCTTGCTTTTAAAAGAATTTAATATTAAGATCAAAGATAAAAAGGGTTTTGAAAACCATGTGGTTGATCACTTGAGCCGACTAAGGACCAAGGATATACAAACCAAAACAATAAGAGAGACATTCCTCGACGAGCAGTTGTATGTGTTACATTCCTCCATAAGACCATGGTATGCTGATTTGGTGAACTATTTAGTCACCAAAGAATCCCTCTAGTTTTGTCTAAATCCCAAAAAGACAAGTTATGAGCTAATTTTAAATATTATTTTTGGTACACTCATTATCTATGGAAATTTTATATGGATCAAGTAGTTAGAAGATGTGTGCCATAAGATTAATTTCATTCCATTCTCACTTTTTGACATTCTCATTCTTATGGGGGGCATTTTAGAGCAAAAAGAATGTCCTACGAGATACTTGAAAGTGGTCTCTATTGACCTTCTATTTTTAAGGATGCGTATCACTTTTGCAAATCGTGTGCAAAATGCCAAAGAACCAGTAATATCACTCATAAGAACCAAATGCCTTTAACGAATATTCTTGTAAGTGAAATTTTTTTATGTTTGGGGTATTGATTTTATAGGTCCATTTCCTTCTTCTTTTGGTAATCTTTATATCTTTCTTATTCTTGATTATGTGTTCAAATGGATTAAGGTGAAAGCTTCACGAACTAATAATGCTAAGGTTGTTTTAGATTTTTTCAGGACTCACATATTTGATAGGTTTGGAATCCCTAGAGCTATCATTAACGATTGTGGCATATACTTTTGCAATCATTCACTGGAAGCATTATTACGCAAATACCATGTGACTCATTAGACTTCCACAGCCTACCACCCTCAAATGAATGGCCAAGATAAAATTTCAAATCGAGAAATCAAGTACATTTTAGAGAAAACAATACACCCTATTAGGCGAGATTAGAGTCTGTGACTTGGTGATGCACTTTGGGCTTATCAGACTGCTTACAAATCACCTATAGGAATATCACCTTATAGGATGATTTAGGGAAAAGCATGTCATCTACCAATGGAGCTTAAACATAAAGATTTTTGGGCCATTAAACAATGTAACTTGGATTATGATGCTGATAGGATTGTAAGAAAGTTGCAATTACAAGAGTTGGAAGAGATACAGAATGATGCCTATGAGAATATAAGGATTTACAAAGAAAAGAATAAGAGTCTTCATGACCGAATGATTACAAGAAAGGAGTTTGATATTGGTGACAAAGTCCTTATTTATCGTTCATGTTTGAAACTCTTTACTCGAAAGTTGTGCTCTTGTTGGATTGGATCATTTGTTGTTTCTAATGTGTTTCCTTATGGTGCAGTTGAAATTACAAGTTTAGAAACATAAAAAGTACTCAAGGTCAATGGGCATCATTGAAACCTTTCTATGAAGGTTGGACGGCAAAACTCACTGCTTTTGGAGTTAGCTGAACCAATCTATGAAGCATGAGTATGTGATGTGTCGAGCCAATGACATGAAACAAAAGCACTTATTGGGAGGCAACCCAACAAAAAATAATCAGATTTGCTTCATTTTTCCCCTTATCTTTTATTTTTTACATTTTACTTTATTTTTTTCATTCTCTTATATTCCTTTTCTTTGATTTCAACATTGAGGACAATGTTGTGTTTAAAGTGTAGGGCTATTAAGAGAATTTTGGTTTTCTTTGTTGTCCTTAAAAAAAAAAAGTTTTAGTTTTATCTTTTGAACTCCCATTAGTTTATGAGAATATGAGTATTATATATGAAAATTAGTTGAGATAGATCAAAATATAAATCAAATGAATGAGTGTGCATGCAAGTTTTAATGTTTAATTAGTCTAGAGAGTGACTTTGAAATTATGCCTTGTTGACTTTATAGTGTTGTACCAATGCAAATTTTTTAGCCTTCAACATTATATTCTTTGATTGTAAATTCTTTCAATGATATGTATCTCTAGAACTTGCTTCATATCTTATTAAGATTACATTCACATTACATATGTACATGAAGATGATAAAGGCATTAGAAATTTTAACTACTTGAGCCAAAAAGCCAACCTAAAGCTTATTATCCTTATTGAGCCCTTTTGAGCTTGTTTATTTTTTCTTTGCTTTACCCATGTGCAAGCCTTAACTTTTTATGTGCTTTCCTTTTCTCCTAACCAAGGATTAGTATAGCATATACTTGTTGATATCTTATGAGATTATGGTCGGAAATTATGTGAAAGAAAAAAGAAAAAATGATTATTGGTGAAAATAATAGGCAAAGTTGCCAAAAGTGAAAGAGAGAAACAAAATGAAAAAAAAAAAGGAAAGAAAAGTGTTCCTTAAAATTTTATGTTGATGGGGCTTGAAATCAAAAGAGGTTAAGTATTGATGCTTAAACATGGAAAATTTGTGTACTTTGATGGGATATCTTATTTCAAAAATTATTTTTTAGAATGCTCTACTTTGGTTTTGCCTTTTCTTTTTCTTTTTTTTTACCTCACCTTAACCTTAGTTCCATTATAACAAAAAAGTAAGACCTTTAATTCATGCATTGCTTGTAATATTTTAGTAATGGAGATGAGATTGAAGAGCAAGCTTATGGTAGAACATATTCATTGATTGAATTTGAGAGATTTAAACACATAAACCCTAAACACATGAGTGTTGGAGTGTATATCAATGAGATGACCTATCACATTGGCATGACATAGATTTCATTTAAATCCTAACGATTAATTAAGTTTTGAAGTTTGCATGTAAATAAATTTATGAAAATTTATGTTTTTATCCTTCTTGATTGTATTCTTGTTTATAATGCATAATTCTTAGGAATTGATGGGAAATTAAGGTATTAGTCATAATTATTTTATTTATTTAATTTAAGTTTGATTTTATCTCTCCTTTCTTGAGCACAAGCAAGTGCTAAGTGTGGAGGTATTTGATGCAACCATATTATTTGATAGTTTTACCCACATTTACCTAGTATTTTACCTATCTTTTAAGGCACTTTTGAATGTAAGATTCAAAAAGAAGTAAATTAGAGATTATTGGCAGATTTGACCTCCAATCAGTATTTTATTCAGAGCTTGACATCCATACCTTTCTATACATATATGGCAAGGAAAATAAAAAGAGAAAGAGCATGGAAATTACAGCCTTCAAAGACAAATCTTGCATTTTACTAGTGTTGACCTTCAGCCATCCCGACTTGACTATATTGAGCTAGAGAAGTCCATAAGATGCAAACTTATTTTTTTTTTATTCCTGACTCAAAGACCTATTAGCCTACCACATTTTAGTAGAGAAAAAGCTCATATGAGAGAGATGGTTTTTCTAAGATGACACATGAATTCTACCACCAGATAGATTTTATGAAGAAACAAGTGTAAAGTACTTCTCAAAGCATCCAAACTGACATTCAAGTCTTTATTTCAACAATTTAGCTCCTCTAAGTCCAAAGTCAAAGCTTAAAGATTATATGCAAGGCTATTTCTCCTTTTTTAGGAAAATAGTTATTGAAATACTTAAATGTAAATTGTCTACTTAGAAAATGACTACTTTATAGGAAAGGGGATTATGGTTTCTTATCAAATAAAAAAAGAAAGAGAGAAAGGAAAGGGGGCGACCATAAAAGAGAAGAAAAACACACCCTTTCCTCCAAAAACCCGAAATCATGCATTTTTCTTTCCTTTTGATTAGTTGTTCAATAGACATGTAAGGCTAAGCTCTTTTTCTTGGTTTCAAGGACATAGAAACCTTTATATTTCAAGAATTGTGAGATTTATTTTGCCTTCTCTTTTCAATTTATATGATGAATATGTTTGTTTTCCTATGTTTATTTCCTATGATTATTTATTTTAATTGCTAAAGCGACTTGAAGTTGTTTTTGTAAACAATCTACTGTTAAGTTTGCTATGAAACCCGGAGTTGTGGTATATAAACTTGTGAAGCAAATGAGTTTAATAATCACAGTGGATCTATATTATTAATCTTAGAAAAAACATTCGATCAAATCAAACATGTACTGTAGACAATTATATGTTTAGATTAATCAACTTATGTAGTTCTTAAGGCTGTCATTCAATTAAATTACCAGTACAAACACTGTGGTTGTTTGATGGTTAAGGTTAGTTACATTGCAGATTGGTTAACTAACTAACATTAAGAAAAGATAAATATTCAGAACATAAATTGTTGTATCATTTCAATAATCAGTTCTAATTTTTATAGATGGATGTCTACTTGAAACCAAGGTTTGTTCTCTTGATAGTTTTCTAATTTATTTAATTTAGCTTGATTGTTTAATTTTGTTATAGCCTAGATAACCTCAACCCCCCCCCCCCCCAAAATTGCATATCATCTAGCCTAAAAATCTGAACTAAACCTTTATTATAGGATTGACCCCTTGCTTGCTCTATATTATTTTATTTACTTAAGATAAGGTAATTAATTTGTGTGACCACAACATTACAACACTTCAGCTAATGGTGTCCTAGAAGGATGGCCGAGACCAACATTATAATTAGCTTCAACTAATGGCATCCTAGAAAGGATGGCTAGGTTGAGTTTAATGATTAGTTTCGGCTAATGATATCTTAGAAGGATGGTCAGGATGATCATTATGATTAGCTTTGGCCAATATCATCATAAAGTGATAGCCGAGTTGAGTTCGATGATTAGCTTCGGTTAATGGCATTCGAGATGGATGATCAAGTTTGAATATTATAATTACTTATGGTAGTTGATGAAATAATAAGGGTTATAGGAGTAATGAAAGGATCATATTCATTTAGGTTTTAAATGGAAAGTAATAGTAATGTTCTTTTAGTTATCTATTATCACGTTTCTAATTGTTTATAATTCTTGTATTTATTTTGTATTGTAGTAAGGATGTAACACTAATAAGGTGCATAGGAATGTGTTGCGATGTCGTGGTCGTATAAATTAATTACCCTAGCTTAAAACACAACACATAAGATAGTATAGAGCAAACAAGGGGTCGATCCCACGAGGAAGGTTCAAGTCAGATTTTTATGCTAGATGATATGTAATTTGAGGGGGAGAGGGTTTGGACGTTATCTAGGATAAAGCAAAAGAAAACAAAAAACTATCAAGCAAAATTGAACCAAATCAGAAAATTATCAAGAGAACAAACCTTGGTCACAAGTAAACATCCACCTATAGACATCAGAATTGATCATGGAAACAAGACATCAATTTATATTCTGAATATTTATCTCTTCTTAACATTGGTTAGTTAACGGATCCACTGTATAACTAACCCTAACCATCAAACAACCATAATGTCCGCACTAGTAATTTAATTCAATGGCAGCCTTAAAAACTAGATAAATTGATTAATCAAGAAAACATAAATGTTCACAGTCTATGCTTGATTTGATTGAATGTTCTCTCTAAGATTAATAACGTAGATCCACCATAATTATTAAACTCAGTTGCTTTACAAGTTCATATACCACAACTCCGGTTTTGATATCAAAGTTAGCAATAGATTATTTATAATAATAACTTAGAGTTCGCTCTAGCAATTAAAATAAACAATCATAGAAAAACTAAGCATAGAAGAACAAACATATTCATCATATAAACTGAAAATAAAAGGTAAAATAAATCTCACAATTCTTGAAATCCGAAGGTTTCTGTGTCCTAACAACCAAGAAAAAGAGTTTAGTCTTGCATGTTTGATGAACAACTAATAAAAAAAAGGAGGAATGCATGATTTCGGGTTTTTTAGAGGAATGGGATGTTTTTCTCCTCTTGCCTTCCCTTCTCTTCCTCATTCTTTTTATATCCTAGGAAACCCTAGTCTCTATTTTATAAAATTATCCTCCCTTAAGTAGACAGTTTACATTTAAATACTTCAATAACTATTTTTCTAAAAAAGAGAAATAGCCTTGCATGAAATCTTAAATCTTTGACTTAAAGGATCTAAATTGTTGAAATAAAAACCCAGATGTCGGTTGAGATGCTTCGGAACATAATTTGGACTCGTTTCCTTACAAAACCTGTTTGCTGGCATAATTCAATTTTCATCTTTGAAAAATCATATCTCCCTCACAAGATATTTTTTTTTTGCTGCAATTTGGAGCATTGATAGATAATTTAGTTAGGAATCCAAAACAATTGAGTTGGAATCAAATGAACTCCTGTAGCTCAAGATATTCAAGTCAAACTGGACAAAGGTCAACACTAGCAGATTGCGAGATTTGACTTTGAAGGCTACGATTTCCATGCTCTTCCTTATTTTATTTTCTTTCCTTCGATGTCCAGTAAGGTATGAATGCTAACTTTTTAATGCCACTAGAATCACTTCATTTTGACCTCTAGAGCTCACGCTTTGCACAAAACATCGACTAAAGGTCAAATCTGTCAATTACCTCCAATTTACTTCTTTTTTGCATCTTTCATCCATGACTAAACGTAAAATGTGGGTGAATATCAAGGAATTTTATATATAAAACATAAGAAAAACATCACTTAAATGTGGGTGAAACTATGAAATAATATGGTTGCATCAGAATCCCGCTCCACGAGTCTATATATTTTGAAAAGAGCTATGTATTCGCATGTTTACATTATTATATATTTTATATGAACAAATGTATTAATTGTGTAATTGTCATTTGAAAATTTTGTATAAACTCATAAGGGTAGTAATAGGTAAATACGATATAATGTAAACTTATGAATATGTCAATATGATGTTATGGGTATGTGTATTGAACACCTTTATGGAGATGTTGATTTACACAATCATATGTGTATTGTGCCATACTAATAAATGGAGCCTATCTACTAATTTTTGGAATGCTATTGTGAGAAGCATCGAGAATGTAATGGCTCACAAAAAACAATTTACCATTAATTTTGGCTTTGAAAAATTGGAATTACATGGTTAAACAGATACTTAGAATTACATTTATTAGATTAAAGTCATACATCCAAATTTATAAGTTAATATTACATTTTAAGTTTTGGGAGATAAGTCTCTAAATTTACAAATAATTACATGTTCAAAAGCAAAATGTAACTAAACTAATATCACTCCTGACATGATCCTAATGGACTTGGAAACAAAAATTAACATGTACATGTAAATAAAAAGTAGCAACAAACAATAACAACGACAAGTAATAATTTCCATGGCATTTCTTTGATATATAAAATTAGACATAAACCTCTTTTACAATATAAATTTTTAATCTATTACCAATATCCATTTAATATCCTAACCCATTTACCAAGAATAATTTCATCTTGAAAATCTCAACTCAACTCAATGATTTTGAACACTATCTCCTTATGAATTAATTCTCACTTGGTAGCATGATATTCCACTCTTGCTATCATTAGTTTATCCCATTCTTTCGAATAACAAATCAATATTTTCTCTCCTATTACCCAAAAGGTAATTGTCGATACTAATGAATCTCAGTAATATCATTAGTCTCCTAATATCGAGTTAGACCAATCAAATCAATTCAAGTGTCGATATCAGTACAACTAATTGATATCATTAACTATTCCTACCATGGAGTAGTTAATCAATTCTTATCCGCATTTGGTTTACTATCAAAGTTGTTGATGTCAAGGACTTTTGACATCATTAGCCTCTATACCCGGAGTAGCTAATCACACCAGAAATGATTGTCGGTACTAATGTGATCCATTGATATCATCAACTATTCACGACTTGAAATAGTTAATCAACTTATCTTTTTTCCCTTAACCGAGAGTAACCATATTGATATTAGTAATCTTTACTAACATCACTAGTCACCCAATTACCCACGATCGACTAATCAATTTAAGAAATGTCGACACCAATGGAACCCTATTAATACCGTTAGTTATCCAAACTCAGCAGCTAATCGATAGCATCTGAAATACTAGTAACAAGGAACCCTATTTATACAATTAGCTATCCAAACCCAAATAGCTAATTAATATCATCTCAACTTACTATTCATATCAATCCCCTTTTATTTTTCTTATTAACATTATATACGTAGACTACCAGGTTTGAAGCACTAACATGCCAAATAATTTAAAATAGTAGAAAATGGAAAGCATAGGTGTTAGGCACCTACTTGCTGTAAAAGCTTGACTGGTAGTCCCGGGCTACTGTTAGGATCTTGTGGCTCCCTCTGCATCAACAAGTATACCATGTCATTACTCATGAACATTTATTTCTTCTAATCCAAAATCTATACAAATTTCTTGTTAATCATCTTATTCATTATTACCTTTTTTTCTTAAATTTACATCTCACATTCCCATTAAATCCTTTTCCTTAGGTTCTTAAATAAGAATGCAAACGAACATCACAATCAACATAATTCCTCATTTGAACACTATTTTGTGTTTCATCCATAACTAATATTATATAATCCAGTTTAAGGTGTGGCTTAATCCCTCAAAATGCTAAGACATAGAGTTATCAATCCACTATAGGGAGAAGAACTCAGTTCTGCTTCTAAATCCCTAAAAACTACCTGTTATCGAGAAGATGACCAACTATTCAATAGGATAAGTCCTGACCCCCTCTTGGTTATTAGCCCATAGCTGGAGTTATAAAACTCCAAATCAAGCAAGGTTAATTTTCTTAGATAGCTAACATCCAAGGCTACAAATTCTATGAGAGACCTAGTACTTACCCCATTTTCATGCTTGAATTCCCTCTAAAAGACCAAGAGACAAAACTATCTAGTTTCATCGATAAATTCTATAACATTCACACTTTACCAATTTAACTTATTCTTATTCAAAATCAATTCATTGCCATGTTGTATACACTATAATGCTGCCAAAGACACCTTCTAAGAACAAGTTTACCCAATTCATCATCATTTTACAACTTATCACAAATGAAGACAATTCTCCCAATTTCATTAACTTATCAATCAACACTCTTCTCAACCCTTTCTAACACCTTCATTGTTATTCCTTCACGAATTCTCATCATTTTAATTTATATAAAAACATATCTTCAAGCTAAGGATTCAAATAAAACACCCTTCCTCTTGTTACATCAATGGTCGACCATTCACTTAGCAAGAGACTACTAATTTTCTTTTAAAATTATTTGTTATTTCAACTCATTTCAATCCTATTACATGTCACAAACATCAATTTAATTCAATTTCTCATTTCCCCCAAAATTCATCATGAACCCTATCCTCAATTTGATGAAAAATCAATGGAAACTTAACAAATATTGTAAAAACTTATTAAATGGATGTTGGGACATCTTATCATGGAGTAATCTAGGTTTCAAGTGCTAATAAATTAACGATTCTCACCTCTTCTTCCTTGTTTGCTACTACTACCCCTTCCTTCTCACTCTATCCCTAATTTTTTCTTTCAACAACACTCTAAATCTAAGAGATTTTGTTGTCTAAATCCATGAGTATCACTAACTCTCTTCTTTTCCTTGTTTTTCTCTAGGTTTCTCAAGGTTTTTTCCAGTAAAAATGGAGTTTTATCCTCTCTTCCCTCTCAATCCCCCCCAATGGTCGGCTGCACCTAGGCCTTTTATAAACAAAAATGATCAAATTCCCACTATGTCCCTTCAAATAGTAACTTTTATAGTTATCAGGTAATATTTTTCCTATCTCGGTATATTTTTAATAATGATTTTCAACAGACGATATCAAAATTCATTAATTTATATTCCAATACCTTTCTTTCCTCATAAATCACTTCCATTAAAATTTTATTCATATTTTGAACCCTTTTTTTTCTGAGCATTTTTGCATTTCTATATTTAAAAATTTTGTTCACTAACCTATTTTTACAAATTTCAAAGGTCCATATCCATTCCCTTACTGCAAGTATCAAATCCTTAATTTTTGTATTTTATTTGCTTAATTTCCTTATACACTTCCTTCAAAAAATTCATGGAACTCCTAAGTTGTACCAGGTTTACATTTTGTAATCAACATTTACAAGAAATGATTTCAGATCAATTTCGTATCCTTACCTTTTATATATACATAAATTCATGTCCCATTTATCAAAACTCATACATCATTCATTTTATTTCTTTTACTCAATTTAAAACATTTCTCCAATTTTATGTTGAATTTTTACATGGGGTTTGCATAGATGATGGGATGTACTCAACTTTAACAATAGTAAGAGTTGAAGGATTTTTCTAAGCAACATTGGAAGATGATAAAACTATAGCAAGACCTTGTTGAATCTATTTAGGATGACTAATAATAGAAGAAGGTGGTGTTTTATAGCTTTATTAGGTGGGATCTCAACAATCAAGAAATAGTGTGAGGTACTCCAACTTTTATCAATGGAAAAGCGCTCATTTGAAGATGAGGAGCATAGTGAACCTACTATCTTATCTAGAGGGGGGACTATAGGATGAGTAATAATGGAGAAATTAAATTATATAATAATCAAGGAATTAATATTAGAAAAATTAAAATAACATATGAAGGACAAAATACTTTCACCAAGAAAATTTATCTTAATCTTGGACCCCAAAAATTAAAGCCTCATCGTTTTCTACCTTAGCAAATATAGAAAGTCCTAGAGGGCATAACATGATTAGCTATCAAATCAAGTTATTGATTTTTAGTAGGCTGAAACGATGCACAAATAATGTGATGTAAGAATATAGTTTAAACAAGAAATCAAAATAAAAATAATCAATATTTTTTTTACCTAATGCCTGTTATCAAATTGAATAATACAAATTAATTATCCATAATAAATTAAAAGCCCCTCACTTAGAAATGACTAAAGACATGTTCCCATACTTCAGTGATCTCTTTCACTTGCTCCAGGGTATTTAAATTAACTTCTTATGGACCATCTTTGTTTTACAGAATAAAGCATGGGAAAAAGTATACACTAGATAAACCCTAGCTCTATGGCTACTAGATAAGGGTTATAAAGTTCATAGGAACAATAGTTGTTCTTTGGAATGGAATCTATCCCTAGCTTAAAGAGAAGATCCTTACTATTAGGATTCTTCTCTAAACCACAACATTCTTTTTTAACAAATGTCCTTTAACACTGAGGAAGTAATACTACTTAAGGTCCTTTTCTTGTTATGGCCAAAAGGAATATTGCTATAGCATTCCTATTTATGAGTCAGAAAAAGATTTTTATATACTTTCTAAAAGGTAAATCAAGGAAGCTAGATTATAGTAGGCTTCTTTCTACATAAATAAATTTTAGGTCAAGATTTATCTTTACATCACTAAACCTAAGGAAGTAGGCAATTGCCCATACTTGTACCATTTTAGTACTCCATAAATACTTCTTTTCATTATGAAAGGCTCTTCTTCACATCTGGTTTGACATTCCTTTAAAGCTCTATAAATATGGCTTAATATAAAAGGCTTCAAGGGCACAATCTTACCCTTTGCTAAAGCTATTACTATTTTTATGTATGATTTGGTAGGGTGTTTTGATTTGGAATGTAAACCCCATACCAATTAGTGTAATCCCTAATAAAAAATCATAATAATCATTTATATAAAAATAAATATCCATGATTGAAGACTTGAAAAATAATAAGCATATGTGACATAAAAATAGGGTAAAATTGGTAAATTAAGTAGCAAAAATATCTTATGTTCTCTTATAAGGTTGATGGTTTAAACAAAAGTGAGGGAGAGTGAAACTTTCTTTTTTCTTCTTCTTTTTCATTAGGGTTTCATGGGTTGTGGGTATAATCTTGACACTACAAAATCAAAACAAATTAGAGAGATATTGGGAGATTAGTGTAGTTAGAGAAAGTTTATCAATATGGAGAAAAATGGTGCTTAAGGAAACAAGCAAAGGGTTGTTTTTGAACTTCATCTAAAAAACCCTTCAAATTTGAATTACCTATGAGTGGTAAGAAGTTTTTTCTTTTTTGGATTTCATTTTTATTCCTTAAATTTGAAGAGGAAATGGATATTCTAGGTGGTTGTTGTTGTTATGGGTTAGCTGGAATTGATGATGGAAACGTTAGTTTGATTTAGTTTTTGGAGAATGTTTCTGGAAATTGTACAAGTATTAGATAATTTAGGCCAACCTTGAATTTCAAATTCATGGATGATTGATCATGGTGGTGGTAAGTGAACCAAAAAGTCATGCCACCTATGAATGAAAATAGACTTATTAAATGGAAGATTGACAATCTTGTTGATGATTAACTAAATGTCAAAAGGTCTTATGTACTAGCTACTAAACTTTCACTAGCCGGCCACTATGGCAGGGGGCTATGATGTGAAAACTAAGCTAACGTGGGGGTCATAAAGAGAAAATTGACTTGGCTATAATGGCAAGGGTTATGACGGGAAGTTGAGTTGGCCATAATAGTGGGGGCTTTGATGCAAACTTGAGTTCACCATAATGACAAGGCTAAAGAGTGTTTTAAGACACAAGTTATGTTTATTGAAATGGATAAATGGATGTGCAATTGACATAATACTAATCTGCACATTAAAATGGTGGTATAATAAGTATAATAAAATGAAGGGAGCCTAATTATTTGATGTAAAGGATGAAATAAATTGGAAATATGGTGTGGTTTAAATATGTTTGCAAAAGGACCTATAATGTTGTGTTATTCTTGAAGTTTTGTAAATGGATACTCATACTTATTCTATATTTCTATGTTTTTATAGGTACATCATATCCATCACTTCTACCTTGATAATGTACTTTAGATTTTCCTCGGATATTCTATTATAGTTAGAATTTTATAACAAATTAATGTTATGTAAATAAGCTTATCATATGTACTCATGCTAGTAATACAATATGGATTAAAAAAAAAACCAAGAACAAAGGATGACTTTTCTTGTTTTATGAATGTTTGATTATATTCAAGGAAGTGTTGTTATCTTGTTATTTTGTATGTATATTGCGTATAATTATACTTTTTGATGGAATTAATGGATAGTGAGCATGCGACCTCTTTTGTCTTTATAATTTGTGACTTGAGCTATTTTGAGTAGGATTTCTGTATAGGGAAAACTTTATTGAAATTTTTTAAAATGAAAAAAAACAATCCATTTTACAATAATATAATCATTTGAAATATAAGATTGCCATATAAGATTTAGGTTTGTTAAACAAACATATAAGGAACTTGCATGCCTAATATAACATAAAAGCTACATGTTTTTTAAGGGTGAGAAGGTATGTTCTTTTTTTCCCCCTCTTTTCATCAAAAAATGAAAATAGTTGCACCTAACACCAATTTCTCAAAGGGATTGTTATAAGTTTGTGTGGAAGCACAAAGATCCTTATTGGTAAAGGCCATCTATTATGGCCAAATTATATAAGGTAATAGTTTGCATTCCATACTTGAATATAATCACTTTGTTGGACTTTGACTAGAATAGGAAGATTGCACTCAAAATCTCTTTTATGATTTAAAGTGACGCTCTATAATCAAATTACATTAAAAATCATTTAATGCCTTCACTATTCGCTAAAATGGTGTTGCATTCTTTCCAACCATTTTATATTAGAAGTAGCAATACTATGTCATTATGGAATGATTTTCTTTCAAGTGTTTATCTTGACATGGTCTTCGTGAAGATAAATTCTTTCCTTTTCAATTTCAAACCTAAAGTGATGATCTCATTTCCTTGAGGCATTTTTTTTAAAAATGGACCAATTGATATTTAGTTAAATCATCTATATAGTTCTGATATCATATTATAAATGTAGACTTTAATCATAAATTAAGGCAACCATTTTAGTGGTCTTTGAGAAAAAGAAGAGTGTATAGGGTTCTTGTTTGATCTTATTTAAAAAAGTCTTTGATTTTTGAAAAATAAATTGTCGATTTTGTATCAAGACATGATTGATCATGTTCAGTTGCCGAGCCTTAAGTATCATGCTTAAAATCCAAAGAATGCATTATTTTAAATTGAATGGATTGACTGAAACAATTGATATATCAAACACATTTAAGAAAATGGTTGGTAGTTTTGGGTGAACAATATACTTGCCACATCATATTTAGTTTATTCGATTGATCAAGTTTAGTGTAAATATGAGAAGGAAATTATTTCTTCATTTGAGAAATAAAAAATAAAAAGGGTGCATTGTTGTCTAGTGTTTGCTACCGCAAACTGTGTTGTCTGCAGTGAATCAACATTCACTGTCGAAGTTATTTGCAATGAACTAGTATTCACTGTTGAAATTGTGTTGTCTGCAGCGAATCAATGTTCGCTGCCAAAGTTATGTGGTCTGCAACAAACTAGTGTTCGTTGCTAAAGGTCTGTTGTCTACAGCGAATCAATGTTCACTGCTGAAATTATGCTGTCAGCGGCAAACTAGTGTTTGCTACTAAAATTATGTTGTCTACAGCGAAATAGTATTTTCTACCAAAATTGTGTTGTTAGCAGCGAACTCGTGTTCACTGCTGAAAGTGCGTTGTCTACAGCGAATTAGCATTCACTACTAAAGTCATGTGGTCTGTAGTGAAACAGTTTTCGCTGTTGAATTGTGTGGCCTACAATGAAACAATTTTCGCGGCTGAATTGGGTGGCCTGCAACGAAACAGTTTTTGTTGCTAAATTGTATGGCTAGTAGCACATCAATTCCGCGACCAATTTTCTATAATAGATCCCCCAGGCATAATTGACTTAAGTTATTGTAACAATTTTATTTTATGATGGTATAAAATGTGGAACACTTGAATATGAACATATCGACTCTTGAAATAAGTGTGGTGATGAATGTAATTTAAAGATGCAAATGTACTGATTTGTGGTCATTGATGTCTTAGGTGGTTTGGCTGAGATCAGACCATCGTTAGGATAGGGACAATTCGCAAGTGGAGCAGGTAGGTGGTTTCCACCTTTTTCTCATATGATGTTTATGTTTTGAAATGATTTACTTATCGTGATATTTTATTAAATCATTATTGAATTATGAAATGATGATGAAGTGTTTGGTTAAATTCTTGATGATTATGGAAACGACAATGAAATGTCGATTGAGTTCTTGATGAATGTTGAAACAATGACAAAAATATTAATGTTTTAAAATGACCTGTTTGAGGTGGATATACTATTATGTTGTGATGAATATTAAACCAACTATAAGATGTGGATTGGGCTATTATAAATTTAGGCTGCTGATGGATGGTAGTATGAGTACTACGAAGGATCTACTATTGTATTTTATTGAATGTATTTGTGATGAATGGTTGTATGAGTATTACAAAGGATCTACCATTGTATTTTATTGAATGTAATTCTGACTAATGGTTGTATGAGTATTATGAAGGATCTACCATTTTATTATATTGAATGTAATTGTTATGAACAATTGTATGAGTATTATGAAAGATCTACCATTTTATTATATTAAATGTAATTGTGATGAATGGTTGTATGAATTACTATGAAGGATCTACCGTTGTATTATGTTGAATGAAATTGTCACAAATGGTTGTAGGAGCATTATGAAAATCTACCATTGGATTATACTAAATATTAATTATCACGAATGGTTGTATGAGTATTATGAGTGATCTATTATTGTATTATATTGAACATTAATTTTCATGAATGGTTGGATGAGTAATACGAAAGGTGTATTATTTGTGTTATACTGAATGTTAAACTATTATGAAATGTTTGTTTGTGTATTACATAGGACATATTATCTTGTTACTAAATGTTAAACTATTATAGAACGCCCATACAAGTATCACGAAGGGTCTGCTATTATGCTGCAATGAATGTCAAGTTGTTATGAATCATTTGAATAAGCAATTCAAGGGATGACTATGATAAACGATTAATTAGCTATGGCTAATGGCATCCAAATGGATGGC
>JAAWWB010000059.1:0-50003 GCA_018804465.1 Populus tomentosa
CTCCTGTGCCTTCTGTCGGTGTGAAGCCGAGTCCCATGCTCATTTGTTCTTCGCATGTAACTGGACGGGCAGGTTGTGGGACAGGATAAAAGATTGGCTTCACATTGGCAGGAGGATGTCGTCCATCTCCAGTGCACTTCGGGGGCTTTATCCCAAGAGGTCCAATCTTGTCTCACGGATGCGTAGGGTGTCCTTGGGTATCACTGTATATCTTATCTGGGAAGAAAGAAACAAACGGATTTTTGATGCTAAATCCAGAGAAGTTGAAGCCATGTTCAGGAGGTTCCAAATTTTGTTTTATACCGTGTTCTATTTTCATGAAAAGGACCGCCTCCAGTTGGTTCCGATTCAATAGCTCCACGCGGGGTTGTTAGGTTCTGGTTGAAGTAGTCCACTGGGATCAATATGAAGAGGCAGAATTATTTTTGCTCATTTTCTCGTGGCTGGTTTGGGAGTATGCTGCTGCATGGGCAATGCATGGGTGGGTCCAAGCGATTTTTCCTTGGCAAATTTTTGTAGCGGGTTCGTCTAGTGAGTGCATGGTTCATGCAAACATGGATTTAATCTGGATGGGCGGAAGAATTTGATTGGCCTCCCCTGGTATGATGAAGGCCTTTGCTTTCTTCATTGTGATGATGAAACTTCCCTGTCTATGATGATGAAATATGGCCGGCAAGCTAAAGAATTAATTTGTTAGGCTTGATTTTTGGGTGGGTGTCTTTGTCATACTGCTCCCGCGGGGTCCCTGCATGGGTTCATTAAAGGTTGGCTGCGTTCTTTTGGCTGCATCTTGTGGCTGGTTCAGTGATGTGTGGCTGTCTACGATTGGATGGATAGCTTCCGGGTGGCCCTTCATTTCTTTATGCATTTCATTCCAAGGCTGGCTGCGATACTTGGCTGCATCCCGTGGCTGGTTTCTATGGTGTGTGGCTGTCTTGGATTGGTTGGCCCCTTCATTTCTTTATGCATATATGTCATTCGGCAGGTTTGGCTGGATTGGCTGAAGCTTTCCTCATTGCTGCCGGTGGTTGGGTTCTTCACTTCAATAGGCTGGTTCCCTCATGTCCTGCCTGTTATTGGCTGGGTATGGGAGCCTCTCTTGGTTGCTGTTCAGGCCTGATTAGGCTTGCTCAATTGTTGGTTTTGGGTGGTAATTGTTCTGCTGGTTTTTGTTCAAGGGAGCCTGTTCCCTTTTCTGTTTTTTTTTGCTGGTTTAATCAGCTTCGCTTGTACATACTCTGTTCTCTGCTGGTCTCCAGCTTGTAATGCAAGCTCGCCTTGCTCTTTTTGATCAATATATTTCTTACATTTGACCAAAAAAAAAAAAGAAAGAATGGTCAGCTAAGAAGGACAAGAGAATATCAAGAATGCTCCCAGTTAGGAGAGAGAATTTAGAGAGAGATGCTCTCCTCTCTCGTGGAGAGGATTCCCTCCTGTTACTGGCGATTAGGGATTGCTTTCTTTGGTTCCATTGATTAATTACCCATCCGTTCCTCCAACACCGATTCTAATTTCTCCCCTTCTCCGTTCCCCCCCTTTTCATTTGGCCCCCATTTCCATTTCCATTTCCCCCCCTTTTCCATTCATCATTTCCCGTGCCCATTCTTGCAAATGGCGAAGAACAAGAGAAGAGTCGCCGTCGCCCGCAGACAAGATCCTGCTCACTTTGTTGACCCCAACGCTCATGAAGTTGATGGTGACGGTCATGTTGGCCCTGCTTTTGAAGCTGAAGGTGGTTCTTGTCCCCTTGGTCCAACCCCTTCTACCATGCGTGACAGTGATGGGGACGGTTCAGTGGTCCAGGTGGCTACTGATTTTGAAGCTGTCACCGTTCCTTGCCCCCTTGGAACACCTCCTTCTACCATGCGGGTCCAGCTATGTGATGGTGATGGTTCAGAGGCACACGGCCATGTTGCTATTGCTCCTTCCACCCATGAAGTGGGTCATCCCCAAGCAATGGAGGTTGCTCCTGGTCACAAACTTTTGGAAGTGGTCCCGGTGGAAGACTGCACAACCGGTTCTGATGAGGAGATCCTTGGTGAGGATCAGCTGGACTTAAACTTTTCGGATGATGATTGTGAGTCCCCTCAAGGGACTGAAATTATCCCTGCTCCAATCTTGTCCCCCTTGGGGATTATTTCAAAGACAGTTCATTCCTTGCAACAGAGTGAGATACCTCAGGTTCCAAGCACTGGCAGACAAGTGCCTGCTCCCCCCTCTGGTTCAGGTAACCCTATCCCTGGCCCCAACACTAGCAAATGGCGTGACATTCTCTTTTCCAATAGAGTCACTCCTTCCTGCACCAAGCTTCAAAATTATGCACTTAATCACTTATCTAAATCGTGTGCTATTTCCCATGATGATATCATGTCTAAGTTTGAAGTTTGGAATTATTGTGCTGTGGGTTATATTTCTAGTAAAAGTACTGGCTTTAAAGCCCTCAATAGCATTATTGCAAATGTCTGGAAAACTGAAGCCACTCTCACCATACATGAGACGGGCTGGCTAATTTATCGTTTCAAGTCAGAGGAGGACAAGCTTGCTGTGCTTCGGGGAGGTCCCTATCTTGTGTATGGTCGGCCCCTTGTTCTCAGGCCTATGACAAAGTTTTTTGATTTCTCTTGTGAAGAGATGTCTCGGGTGCCAGTCTGGGTAAAATTTCCTAGTCTTCCACTGTGTTGCTGGTCCCCTATCTGTCTCTCCAAGATTGCCAGTGTTATTGGCAAGCCAATACAGTGTGACCAGCTTACCTCAAACCTCTCTCGCATGTCCTACGCTAGAGTGTTGGTGGAAATTGACCTGCTGGAGGAGCTGCGTCACATAGTGGAGATAGCTCTACCAGATGGTCCTACTTTGCACCAGAAGGTGGTCTACGAGACTCTCCCCAAATACTGCAATTTTTGCCATGTTCTTGGTCATTCCCGCCTTCTCTGTTCCAAGGCTGCGGCCTCAACCAACAATGTTCCTTGCTCCCAACCTCAGTCTCAAGATGATGTTGATAGGGAGAATGTCTTTAACAGATTGGGGCCCCAACCTCCACTAGTGTCCTCTCCCCCACCTATACATGGTCAGCCCCACGGCAATATTAATCATCAGGATGCTGAGGAAATATTCACGCCAGAGGGTGCGCTTGACAATTCAGCTGGTTGGATTAAGGTGGATTCTCGCAAGGCTAGCAAGCTGCGCAAGGGAAAGGAAGTAGTTGGTTCTAGCCGGGTGCCTCATTCTCCACCCTCCCCTCCTGCTTCCATGGGTACAGGTCAGCACCCTCCTCTTTCGCCTAGACCAAATTTGTTGAGTGCAATCCCTTGTGATGGACATGCCCAGGACCGTCCCCCTACTGCTCCATTGATAATTCCTTGCGAAGGGGAGGATCACAGCACAGCTCCTGCTCCGGGTCAGCACCCTCCTCTTTCTCCCCGACCAAACTTATTGAGTGCAATCCCTTGTGATGGACGCCCCCCTACTGCCCCATTGATAACTCCTAGTGAAGGGACGGATCACAACACAGCACCTGCTTCGGGGATTGCTTTAGGAGCTGGAAACCTTGTGAATGTTTATCCAGTTGAAGTCGCTGATCAGTGTGGGGTCAGAACTCGTAACCAAAAGCAGCGTGGTTGTGGCGGAAGGGTATTCCCTTCCACTGCTCACCCATGATAATCTATAGCTGGAATGTCAGGGGACTGAACAATCCCCTGAAGCAGCATGAGGTAGTTAGCCTCATGAAGAAGAACAAGCTTGATGTTTGTGGTTTACTGGAAACCAAAATGCTCCCGGCCAGGATTGCTTCCATGCATGCACGTAGGCTGAAGCATTGGCAGTATCTCTCCAATGCAGAATTAGTCCACACGGCTAGGATTGTTCTCTTTTGGAATCCGGATACAGTGCATGTTACTTTGCTTGCCTCCTCTGCGCAAGCCATTCACGTTTCCATCACTTGTTTAATCTCCCACGTAAGCTTTAAGGCTACGTTTGTATATGGCTTCAATTCCATCACAGCTAGGCGTCCTCTTTGGGAGGATCTAAGGAGCTGGAATTCCAACCATCCATGGCTGATTCTTGGAGACTTCAACTCCTTACTTTCCTCCTCCGACAAGCACAATGGTGAGGCAATCTCATCTTATGAAGTTTCAGATTTTATTGGCTGCTGTCTTGATATTGGCCTTCGGGATGTTAACTATACGGGCTGCCACTACACTTGGTCAAATGGTATTGTTTGGAGCAAGCTGGACAGAGTTTTAATTAATCCCTTCTGGCCCTCTTTGCATCGGTCTACTCATGTGCACTTTGAAACTCCAGGGGCTTTTTCAGACCATTCTACTGCTGCAGTGAGGCTAGATCCGTATGTGCAGGGGAGGCGAAGCTTCAAATTCTTCAATATGTGGGCTGCTCATGATCAGTTTATGGGAGTGGTTTCTTCTTGCTGGTCTTCCTCGATTTATGGCTCCCCGATGTATATTCTTTGTCGCAAGCTCAAGCTCCTGAAGGGTCCCTTGAAAGAGCTTAACCGGCTTCATTTTAGCCATATTTCGGAGAGGGTTTCTCGGCTTGAGTCACAGCTCGACCAGCTCCAATCTGTGTTTCAGCAAGACAGGGATAACCCGTTATTGTTAGAGCAGGACAAGCTTCTTCGCTCCAAACTTTCTTCCCTGAAGTTTGCGGAGAACCAGTTCTTTAGGCAGAAAATTAAATGTCAATTCCTTAAGGACAGTGACAGGGGGTCTAAGTTTTTCCATGCACTAATGGGGCACAACCACCGGAGGAACTTCATTCCTGCCACCACATGCAGCAATGGTCGGACTACTACCTCTCTTAAGGAAGTTGGGGATGCATTTGTGGCTTACTATCAGCAGCTGTTGGGCACCCCGAAGCCTACCACCCCCCTTGACAGTGACATTATTCAGCGTGGTCCATGCCTCCCATCCCACCTCCAGGATGCCCTTTTAGCCCCGGTTGCTCATGATGAAATTCGGCAAGTCGTCTTCAGTATTGCCAATGAAAAAGCGCCTGGCCCAGACGGGTATTCCTCCTTCTTCTTCAAGCAAGCCTGGCCTATAGTTGGTGGGGACTTCTGCGCTTCCATCCAAGACTTCTTTCACACTGGCCGGCTGCTCAAACAGGTGAGCCACTCCATCATTGCCTTGGTTCCCAAATCCGGGAATGTATCCTCCCCCGCTGATTTCAGGCCTATCTCCTGTTGTAATGTAATTTACAAAGTGTTGTCCAAGATCCTAGCTAGTCGGTTTGCTCAAGTTCTTCATGCAATGGTCAGCCCCATGCAGAATGCTTTCTTGGGTGGGAGATATATGAGTGACAATATAAATCTGGTTCAGGAATTGCTCCGCCAATATTGCAGGAAGCGTTCTTCTCCCCGTTGCTTGCTGAAAGTGGACTTCAAGAAGGCATTTGATTCAGTGCAATGGGATTTCTTGGAAAGCCTTCTCTACCACCTTGGTTTCCCTGCTTATTTTGTTGTGCTTGTTATGCAGTGCATTTCCTCGGCATCTTACTCAGTAGCTGTAAATGGAGATCTTCATGGGTTTTTTTCGGGACAGTGTGGGGTACGTCAAGGAGATCCCTTATCTCCGTATATGTTCATATGCTGTATGGAATATTTTTCAAGGATGCTCTCTCTAGCTTCTCAGCAGGAGGGGTTTCGGTATCATCCCAAATGTGCAGCTCAGGGCATCACCCACCTTGCATTTGCAGACGATGTCCTTCTTCTTGCTCGGGGGGACCTCACATCAGTCTCTTGTATCATGCAGCAGCTTGCTATCTTTGGCCGGACCTCAGGGTTGCATATTAACCCCCAGAAATCGTTCATTTTCTTTGGGGGAGTTAGTTCTGTACAGAAGCTTGCCATTCTTTCAGCTTCCGGCTTCAGCGAAGGACAGTTCCCTTTTACATACCTTGGAGTCCCACTTAGCCCGCACTGGCTGCTTGCTAGCCAATTCACCCCGCTTCTGCAAGACCTGCACTCGTCAATCCAAGGCTGGATGGGTAGATATCTTACTTATGCAGGGAGATTGGAGCTCCTCCGCTCGGTTTTATTTGGGAAGGTCCAGTTCTGGTTAAATATCTTCCCTGTCCCTGCTAGTGTGCTGAAGCAAATTATCAGTATTTGCAGGAATTTCCTCTGGACTGGTGATGCCTGCCGGGGTTCCTCCGCCATTGTCGCCTGGAAGAATGTTTGTCTCCCTAAAAACGAGGGTGGTCTGGGTTTGTTTGATCTCCAAGCCCGCAACCGTAGTTTTCTCAGCAAGCAGCTATGGAATATTCATCTTAAATCGGACTCGGTTTGGATTCGTTGGATTCACCATTTTTATTTGAGCAGTGTCTCCGTCTGGTCGGTCCAGGCGCATCACTCTTCGTCCCCCTTGTGGAAAGCCATCATCACGGTTCGGGAGGTTATCTCTCAACATTGTGGGGGCTCAGAGGTGGAGAGTGTCTCTGTGATGAGAAACTGGTCTAATTCTGCAGGTCCTTTTCTTGCCCATGCATATGATTTCTTCAGGCCGGCTGGTCCAACGGTCCCATGGGGACGGGTTGTCTGGGAGCGGTGGTCACTTCCAAAATACAGCTTTATATTATGGCTGGCGACCCTGGGCAAGCTTAAAACTCGAGACAGGTTGTGGTTCATCCCGTCTGATCCCTCCTGTGCCTTCTGTCGGTGTGAAGCCGAGTCCCATGCTCATTTGTTCTTCGCATGTAACTGGACGGGCAGGTTGTGGGACAGGATAAAAGATTGGCTTCACATTGGCAGGAGGATGTCGTCCATCTCCAGTGCACTTCGGGGGCTTTATCCCAAGAGGTCCAATCTTGTCTCACGGATGCGTAGGGTGTCCTTGGGTATCACTGTATATCTTATCTGGGAAGAAAGAAACAAACGGATTTTTGATGCTAAATCCAGAGAAGTTGAAGCCATGTTCAGGAGGTTCCAAATTTTGTTTTATACCGTGTTCTATTTTCATGAAAAGGACCGCCTCCAGTTGGTTCCGATTCAATAGCTCCATGCGGGGTTGTTGTGTTCTGGTTGAAGTAGCCCACTGGGATCAATATGAAGAGGCAAAATTATTTTTGCTCATTTTCTCGTGGCTGGTTTGGGAGTATGCTGCTGCATGGCAATGCATGGGTGGGTCCAAGCGATTTTTCCTTGGCAAATTTTTGTAGCGGGTTCGTCTAGTGAGTGCATGGTTCATGCAAACATGGATTTAATCTGGATGGGCGGAAGAATTTGATTGGCCTCCCCTGGTATGATGAAGGCCTTTGCTTTCTTCATTGTGATGATGAAACTTCCCTGTCTATGATGATGAAATATGGCCGGCAAGCTAAAGAATTAATTTGTTAGGCTTGATTTTTGGGTGGGTGTCTTTGTCATACTGCTCCCGCGGGGTCCCTGCATGGGTTCATTAAAGGTTGGCTGCGTTCTTTTGGCTGCATCTTGTGGCTGGTTCAGTGATGTGTGGCTGTCTACGATTGGATGGATAGCTTCCGGGTGGCCCTTCATTTCTTTATGCATTTCATTCCAAGGCTGGCTGCGATACTTGGCTGCATCCCGTGGCTGGTTTCTATGGTGTGTGGCTGTCTTGGATTGGTTGGCCCCTTCATTTCTTTATGCATATATGTCATTCGGCAGGTTTGGCTGGATTGGCTGAAGCTTTCCTCATTGCTGCCGGTGGTTGGGTTCTTCACTTCAATAGGCTGGTTCCCTCATGTCCTGCCTGTTATTGGCTGGGTATGGGAGCCTCTCTTGGTTGCTGTTCAGGCCTGATTAGGCTTGCTCAATTGTTGGTTTTGGGTGGTAATTGTTCTGCTGGTTTTTGTTCAAGGGAGCCTGTTCCCTTTTCTGTTTTTTTTTGCTGGTTTAATCAGCTTCGCTTGTACATACTCTGTTCTCTGCTGGTCTCCAGCTTGTAATGCAAGCTCGCCTTGCTCTTTTTGATCAATATATTTCTTACATTTGACCAAAAAAAAAGAAAGAATGGTCAGCTAATCTGCTGAGCTGCTCTGTGCATTTGTTCTAGGGAGTCTGTTCCCTTTTCTGGTTTTCAGCTTGTATTTTACTATACTCAGCTTCTTGTTTATGTACATACTCTGTTCTCTGCTGGTTTCCAGCTTGTTTTGCAAGCTCGCCTTGCTCTTTTTGATCAATATATTTCTTACATTTGACCAAAAAAAAAGAAAGAGCAATCAAGTCTATCATTCTCAGATTGGATACGATGGATACATCACTACTATTTAAACGCCTACTCCATTTGGAATGCTCAGATTCAAAAAGCTTCGTCACCATTGTGGAAGTCTATCATTCTCCTAAAAAACCAGCTCGTCTAGAACTATGGGAGTCATCTACTAGTTATTGATTTAATGACAAACTGGGAGCGGAGAGAAGGTGGATTCACTGCTAACGCCTACGCCTCCCTCAGGCCCCAAAGCTCAGCTGTTTCCTGGGAGAAAATTGTTTGGGAGCAATGGTCTCTGGCCAGATGCAATTTCATATTATGGCTAGCTATGCTTGAGAAGCTCCGAACTAAAGATAAACTGAAGTTCATTCCCACAGACACATTTTGCATCTTTTGTAGACAGGAAGAGGAGAGCCATGGACATTTGTTTTTCGGTTGCACTTGGACATCTTCTCTTTGGAACAAAACTAAAAGCCTGGCTGAAAATAAACAGGCGAATGGCCACTCTCAAGAGTGCAGTGAGAGGTTTGCCTTCCAGAAAGAAGAACTTAGAGGCAAGAATGCGTAGAGCTTCTCTCAGCATGATAGTCTACTTGATATGGGAAGAAAGGAATAAAAGAATATTTGAGGGCAAGAGTACCTTACCTGACCTTGTCTTTCGAAAATTTCAAATTCTTTTCTTCATGGCTCTGCATTTCCATGAGAAAAATAACACCCATGTTAATGTTGCCTGGTGATCCCTCTTCTGGGTGTGATGACAGTGCTCAGGCTATAATGGCAACTCCTATCGTGGTGTGGTAGTGCCCTGGCTACTCATCCTGCTGTCTGTTGGCCATGGGTTTTTTATTTATCTTCCAAATGGAGGGGAGTATGGGGTTACATTGCAGCTAGTTTCTATACGTTCTTCTGCATGGCGTCTGCATGGGATCCTTCTCCCTTGGACTCTTGTGGACGTGGTGGCCCCCTTGTATTCATTTGTTTGTTTCATTTCATTTCAACGGGTGGAAGCTCCTGATTGGCTACCTATTTCCTTGGTGATTCAGCTGTGCTTATGCGGGCTGTCTATGTCTCTGCAAAGTACGTTCTCTTTGTCTCTGCATGGCTGGTAATTGGTTCTGCTTGGATGGCTGGCCGACAGTTTTTGGTCTCTTCATGATAAGCCCCAACAATTGCCTCCATTTTTTATGATGCTGGGATTACTTCTGTCTCTGCATGGATGTGTCCACGTCTCTGTATTAGGTGTCCACGTAGGCTGTTGGCGTGCTGTAGCTATAAATATGCAAGGCTTGCATGTGTTTTGATTGGATGGTGTGACAGTGTGCTGATTGTTTTTGGTGGCTTCGAGGTGCATGGGCTGGCATGATCTCTCTTTATTAGGGAGCATGTTTCCCGTTCTTGATTTTCTAATTTCTCTTAATTCTGGGAGTTTGTCCTCCCATTGTCCCACTTTTCTTGTATAATTATTTTTGTTTTGGGAGTTTGTCCTCCCTTTGTCTCACTTTCTTGTATAATTTTTTGTTTTGGGAGTTTATCCTCCCTTTGTTCCCTCTTTGTACTTGCTGATTCCAGCATTGTCACTTTTGATCTAATTATATACTTACATTCTGATCAAAAACAAAAAAAAAGAAAGAGCAATCAAGGGAGTAAGAAGTCATCTTAGAGAGAGACACTCTCGGTTTTAGAGTGAGAAAGCATCTGTGTGCTGCACAGTGTTCTGATTCTCATCACAAGCGTTGATTCTCTTCTTTGCTTCGACGATATATATACAGCTCTTATGGCCAAATCTAAGAAGCTTCGCATGGAACGACAATCAGGAGGTGGCGATTTCAAACTTCAGACGCTGGCTCGCGATTCTTTCCGACAACACCGAACTCCTCTTCGGAGCATGTCTCATGTTCAATTGGACTCCGAGTCATCACCACAAGCTCTCCCTCCTAGACCCAGAATAACATTTGGTGAATTTGCCTCAACTCCTCGAGCGGTTAGGGTTTCCACGCATCCTTCCAACTCCAGTTCGTCTTCTTCGTGTGCTCGCAAAGGGAATTTAAAGGTGGGTACTCAAAAGGATCCCATGGCTTGCTCTGGGGGGTCTAGGGTTTCGAAGCCTGATGGGTTGGCTTCTGCTTCACCACCTTGTGACAACCTCCCAATAGCTCCGAATACTCAGCTGGCTGTCAATCAGGATGCCCTAGGTTCCCTCCCACCCTCTGGTCTTGTTCATTTCCCCATACTTACTTCCACGGCTTCTTGTAAATTTTCAGCATCTGATTTATCGCCATCTAATGAATCGTTGAAATATTGCCTTATTGGTTATATTGCGGGTAAAAACCCTAGGTACACTAGTTTATCACAATTTATGGTTCGAAATTGGTACCATCATGCTAACCTTGTTCTACATGATTCGGGGTGGTTGATTTTTGAATTTCTTTCTGAAACTGCCATGTTAAGCACATTGCATATGGGTCCTTATTCTGTCTTTGGTAAGCCACTGATTCTCCAAATCATGCTTGAATTCTTTGACTTTACCCCCCCTGATCTTACTCATGTTCCAATCTGGGTTCAGTTCCCCAACTTGCCCATCCGTTGTTGGACCCCCTTATGTCTTTCCAAGCTTGCTAGTGTGCTAGGCAAGCCTTTGCGATGTGATGCTCCCACAATCCACAAGACTAAACTATCATTTGCAAGGGTTCTTATTGAGGTGGATATGGTTAACACTCTCCCTGATTTGATAAATGTCCAGCTCCCCAATGGCTCCATCTTGGGTCAACGGGTCATATATGAATCTCGTCCAAGGTTTTGCAGGTCTTGTGATTCAATGGGGCACTCAGCTTCCTCTTGTAAAAATGGCTCTTCTAAACGTAAGCCCAGCTCCTCAGACAGCCATACGGATCCTTCATCTTCTTCGGCTATGCCTCCAGTTGAGCATCAATATCAGCCTGGGTCCTACTCTCTTGGTGTACCCATGGTCCCTCAGGACAAGTCTACTGAATCTCCTATATTTGGGAGACAGTCTTCCCCAGGGTGTAAAAGGCATAAGGTCATCCCAATTAATGCCATGCCTCCTCCTGTATTTCCTGGCCAGACTTCCCATGGTATTCTAGCTCCGAGACACTTCCCCTCCTGCAGCTCTGCTCCACAAGATGCCCAGCAAATCATCCAACTAAAGAGCTCTAAGGGGATGCCACCAACATAGCCTCTAGAGACCTCCCTCCTTTTGTTGTCTTTTTAATTTCCTGTTTTATTGGGGATATGTCTCACTTTTGGGTTATCTGTTTAGCAGGTTGTACAGTGTTGCTAATATGTTTCAATCAGCTTCTAGATGGGCAGATTGCTTTGGTCTTCTTCACATATGCTGTAGCATTGCGGATTAGATGGTTTGTTGCTCTATCAGAACCAATGGATGCCTTTTGTCCCTTTATATAGTGCTGCTTTGTCCCTGCTTGGCCAGGTGGAGCTTCCCTACGGCCTGCTTTATCAAGTCTTTGGCTGCATTGCTTTTGTGTTCTTGTGGTCCTGCTATTTGTTGGGTACTGTGGTCCAGTTGCCCTTGTCTCCTGCTTTTGTGCTGGTTGTTTCTATATGCATGGTTCATGCATTTGGCATTCTATTTTGGTTGTTTGGTCTAAATTCTGGGTCCCTCCCCTGCATGAGGGATGTTCATGCTTTTTATCTTTTGTGTATTTTGGTTTCATGGTATCCTGTTTATGTATGCTACTGCTTTGCTGGGCTCCAGCGTGTATTGCAAGCTTGTCTTGCTTAAATTTTGATCTATATACTTCTTACATTCGATCAAAAAAAAAGAAAAAAGAAAGAGCAATCAAGGGGTGCTAAAGCTAAAAATCTGCATGGCTTGCATTGATTGGCTGGTGCTACAGTGTGCTGATGGGTTCTGCTGGCATCGAGGTGCACAGCCTTGCATGGTCTCCCTTTATTAGGGAGCATGTTCTCGTTCTTGGTAATGTAATTTATCTTAGTTTTGGGAGTTTGTCCTCCCTTTGTTCCCTCTTTCCTATACAATTTTTTTGTTTTTGTTTTGGGAGTTCGTTTTTGTACATGCTGATTCCAGCATTGTCTCTTTTGAATAATAAAAAAAGGGGGATAACGGGAGCTTGTTCCCTTTGCTTTTAGGTTGTGCACGGGAGTCTATTCCCTTTGTTTCCTGTTCTACGAGCTTGTCTTGTTATGGTCTGTTCAAGGGAGGTTGTTCCCTTTGCCTGGATATGTATGTCCATATGTACTGCTGGTTTCCAGCTTGTTTCGCAAGCTTGTCTTGCTACGTTTTGATCTATACAATTTTTACATTTGATAAAAAAAAAAAAGAGCAATCAAGGCCACTCTCACTATTTTTGTGTTGTGGGTTACGTTTCTAGGAAAAATCCTGGCTTTAGAGCTCTTCATAGTATTATCGCCACTAACTGGAAGTGTGAGGCCACTCTCACTATCCATGAGTCTGGCTGGTTGATTTACCACTTCAAATCAGAGGAGGATAAACTCACAGTCCTTCGTGGAGGACCCTATTTAGTCTATGGCCGGCCACTTGTTCTTAGGCCAATGACAAAATTTTTCGACTTCTCTAGTGCATAGATGTCGCGTGTGCCAGTCTGGGTAAAATTCCCAAGTCTTTCATTGTGCTGTTGGTCCCCAGTTTGTCTATCTAAAATAGCTAACGTTATTGGAAGACCTATCCAATGCGATCAACTTACTTCAAATCTAGCCCGTATGTCTTATGCAAGAGTACTGGTGGAAATTGATCTCCTTGAGAAACTCCGTCACTCTGTGGCGATTTCATTACTAGAGGGTCCTACCCTGCACCAAAAAGTTGTATATGAGACCTTGGCCAAGTACTGTAACTTCTGCCATGTTCTTGGCCATTCTCGTCTCCTTTGCCCCAAAGCTGCTGCTGCTACCAATAAGGGCCCTCCTCAGGCTCAGGCGGCACAAGCAGCGAAAGTGTTTTAAGTCGATTGGGTCCTCAGCTCTCTCAAAAGGGTGCTCCTTCTCGGTCACATGGGTAAGACCAGCCTCAACAAGTCCACGACATTCCAGTTCTAGTAGCCACTAAAGTGGCTACTATTCCAGGAGTGGATCATGCTAATACTGAGGGTTGGGTTATGGTGGAATCTAGGTGTAAAACCAACAAGAAGTCTGGATGCAGTCCTAAGGGGAAGGAGGTGGTTGCTTCTGAGTCAAACAATTTTGTCACTCCTCCCTCCCCCATATATCCAGAAACCGTTCGGTCTAGCTCCCCTTCTAGACCTGATCCATTGGTGGTTCCTTCATGTGATGGGGATGTTCGGGCATCCTCCCCTACTAGTGTTGAACGGTTGATATCACATCCTAGTGCTGGAGAGGCTCCGTTGATGCCACATCTTAATGTTGGAGAGGACTGCAACCTCTCTCCTTCTAGAAACAATATTTTGGAGGCTAATCCTGGTAAAACTGTTATAGCTGGAAATACTGAAAGAGCTCCTTCATTGGATATTCCTGGGGTCAGAACTCGTAATCAAAGGAATCGTGGTCGTAGTGGAAAGGGTTCCCCTTTCCCTGCACTCTCATGATAATACATAGTTGGAATATCAGGGGACTCAATAATCCCCTGAAGCAACATGAGGTTGTCAGCCTCATGAAGAAACATAAGATGGATGTATGTGGTTTGCTTGAAACTAAGCTGCTTCCCTTTAGAGTAGCTTCAATGCATAATTTTCGTCTCAAGCACTAGAAGTATTTTACAAATGCGGAGGTAGCAGGTACTGCTAGAATTATGGTTTTCTGGAATCCAGTGACTGTTAATATTGATTTGCTTGGTTACTCAGCTCAAGGACTTCATGTTCTTATCTCTAGCTTGGTTCATCAGTTCAGGTTCTATGCCACTTTTGTCTATGGGTTTAATACTATTATTGCTAGGAGAGCTTTGTGAGATGATTTGCGGAACTGGAGTCTAAATTCCCCTTGGCTCATTTTAGGGGACTTTAACTCTCTGTTATCTCAAGCGGACAAGCATCGTGGGGAAGCTGTTTCCACGTATGAGACAGCTGATTTCAGGCAGTGTTGCTCTGACCTAGGGCTTGCTGACTTAAATTATTCTGGCAGCCACTTCACATGGTCCAATGGCAGTGTTTGGAGCAAGCTTGACCGTGTCCT
Source organism: Populus tomentosa (assembly GCA_018804465.1). Taxonomy (NCBI): domain Eukaryota; kingdom Viridiplantae; phylum Streptophyta; class Magnoliopsida; order Malpighiales; family Salicaceae; genus Populus; species Populus tomentosa. The sequence continues at coordinate 14,322 of JAAWWB010000059.1, forward strand.
TGCCAATCCTCTCTGGTCTCTTTCTCATACATCAGTGCACGTCCATTTTGATAATCCAGGAGCATTCTCTGATCATTCTCCAGCCACTGTTTCATTCTACTCACAGCAGCTCATGGGTAAGAAATGCTTCAAATTTTTCAATAGGTGGACTAATCATTCTCGCTTCTTGGAGCTGGTTGCAGAAGCATGGCAGCTTGTGGCTCATGGGTCACCCATGTTTACTCTTTGTAAACATCTCAAGCACCTTAAGGGGCCTTTGTGAGAACTCAACAAACTCCATTTCAGTCACATCTCTGAGCGGGTTGCTCGTGCTGAAGCTGCGTTGGATGAGCACCAGACTATACTCTCTTCTGACATGGATAATGCCCAACTTCATGCTATCGACAAGCATCTTCGTCAGAGCCTACTCCATATTAAAGCATATGAACGCCAGTATTTTTCTCAAAAGCTGAAGAGTAACTTCTTGAAGGAATGTGACACTAGCACTTCATTTTTTCACTCTCTTATGAACTGGAGGCATCGGCAGAATTGCATCCCTGCTATTCAACGCAGTGATGGCACTCTCACTTCCTCTTCTGCTGAGGTGGGGGCTGTCTTTGTGGATTTTTATTGCCAATTGCTGGGAACTCCAAAAGACACTCTCCCTCTTGATGTCGACGTTATTCAGCATGGTCCTTGTCTTGATGCTGCTTCCCATGCTTCTCTACTTGCACCTGTTTCTGACTTAGACATAAAGAATGCTTTATTTGCTATTGATGATGGTAAAGCCCCTGGTCCCGATGCTACTCCTCCTGCTTTTTCAAAAAATCTTGGTCTGTTATACGTGAGGATTTCTGCCTTACTGTTCGGGATTTCTTCCAGTCGGGTGCAATGCTTAAACAAATAAATCATTCCATCATTGCATTGATACCCAAATCAACCAATACTTCATCTGCTTCAGATTTTTGTCCAATCTCCTGCTGTAATGTCATTTATAAAGTGATTGCCAAGCTCCTTGCAGTGCGATTATCTCAGGCTCTTGTGACTATTATTAGTCCAATGCAGAATGCATTTCTAGGAGGGAGATTGATGTCGGATAATATTCATTTACTATAAGAGCTCCTGCGCAATTATGAAAGGAAGCGCACCTCTCCTCGCTGCCTGATGAAGATTGACTTCAAAAAAGCCTTTGACTCGGTGCAATGGCCCTTTCTCCGCCAACTTCTCCTTCTACTTGGGTTTCCAAGCTGGTTTGTCCAGCTTGTAATGCAGTGTGTTGAAACTGCCTCCTATTCAGTTGCAGTTAATGGAAGCATTTATGGATTTTTTCCTGGGAAAAATGGAGTTCGGCAAGGGGATCCGCTCTCCCCGTATCTTTTTCTTGTTTGTATGGAATATTTTTCAAGAATGCTTCGCAAGGCTTCCCTATTTCTTGCATTTCAATTCCACCCGAAGTGCAACTCTCTTGGGCTCTGTCATCTCGCATTTGCTGATGATGTAATCCTGCTTTCAAGAGGAGATAGGCAATCAGTGTTTTGCTTGTTTCAGCAATCGGTCACCTTCGGTAAGACCTCGGGGCTGGATATCAACGCAAACAAATCTTCCATTTATTTTGGAGGTGTTTCGGATAGCATCAAGCATGTTATTCTCGAGGACACTGGCTTTACTGAAGGGTCTTTTCCCTTTCGCTACCTTGGCGTTCCACTAAGCCCTCATAGACTACTTGCCAGTCAATTTTCCCCTTTTCTCCACAAGCTAGAGTCGGCTTTCCATGGTTGGATGTGGAAAAATCTAAGCTATGCAGGGAGAGCTGATTTGTTAAAGTCAGTCCTTTATGGCATGGTTCAGTTTTGGCTGAACATTTTCACTTTCCCTAAGATTGTTATCAAGCAAGTCACCCGTATTTGCCATAATTTCTTTTGGACTGGCCATACATTGAGGAGCAAATCTGCTCTAGTGAAATGGCACACTGTTTGTTGCCCCAAACCTGAAGGAGGGTTGGGGTTCGTTGACATCAAATCTCGCAACAACAGCTTCCTTGCCAAACTCATCTGGAATATACATCTCAAGACTGACTCCATTTGGATCAAATGGGTTCATCATTATTATTTGCTTTATTCCTCCATTTGGGACATCACAGCACATCCCACCTCCTCACCTCTATGGAAATCCATCATTTCCTTCCGAAACAACTTATGTGATCTGTGTGGTGGCCAACCTCAGACACTCTCTTTGATGGCGCAATGGAGCAGTTCCAAAGGTGCATTCTCAGCCAATGCCTATGACTTCTTGAGATTTCACAGCCCCCCAGTTCATTGGAGAAAAGTTGTTTGGGAGCCCTGGTCACTGCCTCGGTTCAGCTTCATTCTATGGTTGGTAATCTTGGGTAGGCTACCTACAAAAGACAGGCTTCATTTTCTCCAAACGGATTCCACTTGTAGCTTCTGCCATGTGGAAGATGAGTCACATTGTCATCTTTTCTTTGGCTGTCATTGGACCTCTCTTTTTTAGAGTTGGGTTAAGTAGTGGCTGCGTATCACTAGAAGCATGTCTACTTTGCACAGTGCTGTTTGGGGCCTTTGTAAGAGTGGCAGTGGTGCTGAAGGCAGAATGAGACGTGTTTCTCTTAGCATTATAGTCTATATAATTTGGCAGGAGAGGAACAAAAGAATATTTGATGGCTCCTGCTCTACTATTGCTTCTCTTTTCTGAAATTTCCAGACCCTGTTCTTCACAGTTTTCCATTTCCACGAGCATGACCATTTCTCCCTTCACATTGGTTGATGATTTTATCTCTTTTGTTTTGGGTGATCTGGATGTGTGGGTTGGGTCGTATGGTCACGTGTGGCTGATGATCTTCTTCTTTTTGAAACTCCCCTGCTGATTCTGTTGGTCTGCCCTGGTTTTTGCTGGAATTTGCATGGCTTTGCATGCATCTTCACGTGAATTTTTGCTTTATGCTCAACTGCATGGCTTACATGGCTTTCTTACGTGGATAATGGATCTTTGTTTCAAGATGGTGAATTAATTCCTAGCTGGCTGACTCTTGCTCTTGGTTTCTGCTCTTCCTTGAAGCTGGATCGTTTCTGTTATGCTCAGCTGCATGTCTTGCATGGCTCTCTTACGTGGATAATGGCTCTTTGTTTCAAACTAGGGAATTAATTCCTAGCTGGCTGCCACTTGCTCTTGGGATCTACTCTTCCTTGAAGCTGGATCGTTCCTGGCTGCTACTGTGTGAATTGGGGCCATTTTCTCTTGTTCTCATGCTGGAGCTACAATGTGCTGGGATCTCTTTTTCTAGCCTCTGCATGGTCTCTCATTTAATTTTGATGGGTGGGAGCTTCTGATTGGCTTTTCTTCATTCTCTAAAATGTGATGATGGGAGGGCTCTGCATGCCCCTACTTTCTTCATTTAATTATATTTTGCTGGGATTGCTTTTGGCTCGGTATGATTGTGTCCACATCTCTACATTAAGAAGTCAATGTTAGCTGCTGCTCTTGGCGTGCTGAAGCTAGAAATCTGCATTTCTTTAAATGGCTAGTGCTACAATGTGCTGGTTGCTTTTGCTTTTGCTTTTGCTGGCATCGAGGTGCAAATCCAAGTTGATGATGCTGGGATAGCTGGTCGACAGTTCTCTCTTGGCGTGTTGAAGCTAGACATCTACATGGCTTTGATTGGCTAGTGCTACAGTGTGCTGGTTGCTTTTACTGGCATCGAGGTGCACGACCTTGCTTGGTCTCCCTTTATTAAGGAGCATGTTTCCCATTTGTTTGTCTTGGGAGCTTGCTTTTGTGCATGCTGATTCCAGCATTCCCTTTGCTTTTAGGTTGTGCTTGGGAGTCTATCCCCTTTACTGTTCACAGGAGATTATTCCCTTTGCCTGGATATGTATGTCCATTTGTACTGCTGGTTTCCAGCTTGTTTTGCAAGCTTGTCTTGCTACTTTTTGATCTAAACAATTCTTTCATTTGATCAAAAAAAAAAGAGAGCAATCAAGGCTGAGCTACGTGCTTGGCTGTCTTGTAATCAATTGTTGGTTTTTGATTGAGAGCTATATTTATTTAACTGTTTCCTTTGGCTTAGCTTGGATGAAAGTAACTAGGCTTAGCTGATAGTGTGCTGAATTTGGTTTCGGTGTTGTTTATTTTTTGGGTTATTTTCCATGGGAGCTTGTTCCCATTTTGGTTTAGGGTATATGCCCTTTCTGCAAATACTTTGTTTCTGCTACTCTTGTGGCATTGTTACTTTTGATCTTAATATATTCTTACATTCGATCAAAAAAAAGAAAGAGCAATCAAGGCTGGCAGGATGCTAGGCTTGGCTTTTGGTTTAAGCATAGCCTCTGGTTTTCTTGATTTCCTTAGTTGGGTTTTGATGGGCCTTTGGGGTTGGGTTTTCCTGTTGTGGTTTACTGGAATAGGATGTGAGTTAGCCTCCTCTTTAGTTGGATCTTCTTCTGCATTGCACGGAATTTTGTTTCCTGGTCACTGCTGGGATTTGGTCCTCCTAGTGGATCACAACTCCTAATTTGTTTCTTTCTGTATGTTTATTGCCTCTCGGCTTTGATATTTGATCAAGGGAGCGTGTTCCCTTTGCTATTAATGTAAGCTTTTCTTGTTATGTTTTGTTCAAGAGAGTTTGTTCCCTTTACCTGGATATATAAGTCTCTATGTACTGTTGGTTTCCAGCTTGTATCGCAAGCTTGTCTTGCTCTTTTTGATCTATACAATTCTTACATTTGATTAAAAAAAAAAAAAGAGCAATCAAGGTTGCGATCTGTTGCACACCTTTGGTTCTCTCACTGTACAACATCTCAACTGCTCCTCCCTACCCTTCACACGGCTTTTCTTCGGTTCACAACTCTAGACCTCTCTTCTGTGCCGGCACTGTGAACGATGGGTTGTCTAGCGCAGTGTTTTGAATTTCTCTTGATTCTTCTTGGTCTCTATCTGTCGACCTGATTAATGGGTAAATCAAAGAAGAAGATGGTGCAACTTAGGGATCCTCTATTGGTCAATTCGGCCTCACAAACCTCCCTCAACAGCAACCTTCAAGGATGCCAATAACAGATGTCGGCCTATAAGTTACCTTTTAAAACCCTCGATTCTGGGAGCAGGGATGTCTTTAATCCCTCTCCCATGGTTAGGGTCACCAGATAAAAGCAGGATAATTGCTATGAGTCTCTTAAAGGCCATAATGCTCTAATTGCTCATCAGGAACTGGTTACGGTTGATTCCCAACCAACTTCATTCCTTCCCCAACCATTGCTTATCGGCGGTCCTCATAGGGGATCTCCAGATGATAACCCTAATGATATTTCTGGGCAAGCGCTGCCCATATCTACCTCACCTCACATAAGTATTGCTTTGTCTCTTAATGAAGCAAATTGCTATAGGGTTTTTGCAATGCCCATTGCTGTTTTGGAACCCATTTGTGATATAGTCTGTTCAGTTCCAAACTCTGATGTGTTCTTCTTAATTCCTGATGATTTTGGTGCACATAAAAACATATAGAAATCATGTTTAATTGGCCACTCCATTAGTAAAACCCCGGGATACACTATCCTTGGTAAATTTATTGAAAATGCTTGGAAGTGTAGTGTCACCCTGCACCTACATGCCTTTGGATGGCTTGTCTTTCATTTCTCATCTACTACAGACATGAGTAGAGTGCTATGTAGAGGTCCTTACTCTGTCCAAGGGAAACCACTAGTCATTAAGCCAATGCCTTTTTTTTTTTTTTCACCAAACCTGATATGTCTGTTGTTCTAGTCTAGGTCCGGCTCCCCAATCTTCCACTAGAATGTTGGTCCCTAGACTGTCTGGCTAAAATCAGCAATGTTATTGGGAAATATATTAAATATGATGATCTTACTATATACATGTCTCGGGTATCATTTGCTCGAGTTATGATAGAAGTAAAATTGTCTGCAGAATTACCTCGAGCTCTCAATCTTTCCATGCCTGATGACACTCTTATCAAGCAAAAGATTGTCTATGAATATAAACCTCAGTTTTGTTCGTTGTGCTGTGTAGTTAGTTATATCACCAATACATGCCCGAAACTCATTTCTAGCACTAAAGATGCATCTACCTCTAGGATGCAAATAGACACCCCTGCCTCCCTTGTTCCTCCAGCAGAGTCTTCTCAACATATAGAGGCTCTTTTTGGGAGTGCAGATAGTATTAAGAGGGGGAAAATGCTAAAATCCCTCCACTATGGTCTTGTTCTTCAGGCTACTGAACTAACCCCTACAGTGCATTTTGATCCTGCTAAGACTGGCCCTAAAGCACCTCCCAAATCCTAGTAAGCATTGCCCTCTATGGATGCCAATATTATCACTCTATCTGATGATTCTTCAGGATCAGATTCAATTAGCATTGGCAAACCTATTCCTCAGCGCAACTACCTGACGAGAAGTAAAGGCTTGCCCCCTGGTCATGGTCCCCCCCGAGTAAGATTCGTAGGAAAACCGCTAGAAGTCAGTTAGTCATTAATAAATGACTACCACTATTGTTGACTCCTAGTCAGCAAAAGATCCTTGCTTGTTGTTATTACTGTTGGCTATATTACCACTTCTATTTATGTTTCTGAAATGCTCGCCTAGGCCTCTGGTTTTTTTCATTTTAGGATTTGTTGTTTATTTCAGTTTATTATTGTCCTTGGTGCAGCTCGTTGGTTTGAATCTTGATGCTGATTGCTGCTTTGTTGCAGCAGGTTTGTTACTGGTGCTGTTATTCCTCCAATGTGATTTTCCTTATTGCTAGTCCATTCTATTATGGTTGCAACTTGACACTGCTGCTTATTGGCTTTTGGGTTGCTTCTTTGCTACTCCAAATACTGACTTGTCCTCTACTATAATTTCTCTAGGTTTTTTTTTTCTAACTTGGTTATGCATATATCTGTAAAAAGGAGTTTGTTCCCTTGATATGATTTTAGGGTGCTTATCCTGAGGAGCCTGTTCCCCTGCACCCACCTCTTGGATTGTATTAGTACTGTTCTGTAAGATATGCTTGCTTTGTTTTCTAGGGAGCTTGTTCCCTAGTATTTGGGTTTTAGCTATTACGTAAATATCTTGTACTTCGTTGGTTTTCCAGCTTGTTTTCGATCTATATATTTCATACATTTGATAAAAAAAAAAGAAAAAAAAAAAGAAAGAGCTCTCAGAACACGTTTCCTTTTGCTTTCCAAATGGCTTAAAAAACAGAAACCTACAATTACTGTTAAGCATACACAAGATCCATTGCATTCCTTTGTTCCATCTCACACTAACCAAGGTGGTTCTCTGGTTTTGGGACTAAAGTCGACTCTTGAAACTCTTTCTGGTTCTATTCCCATATGGCAGTCACAAACCAAGGTGGTTCTCTAGTTCTATGTCATCTCATCCAGCGGCGTAGGTACAAGCATGATTAGAGAGGTAGATGGGTCTCTAGTGGCTAACAGCTCTCCACCTCTTAATAGGTTTATTGTAGAAGACTGTTCTGATGATGAAGAGCTGGAAGAAGAGTAGTTAGACTTCACTTTCTCTAAGGAGGAATATGAAAGGTCTTCATCATCTTCTCCGGCTCTGATCACTCCAGAAATACCAGCAAGTCCCAAAGGTGCCAGCTTTAACCTGCCCAATAATGTTAAAGCAGGTAAAACTCCCTCTTCTCCCCTGTTAGTGGTAGATGGAGAGATCGTTTCTCTTCCAATTGAAGCATCTCCTCTTGCCCGAAACTCTTGCATTTTTCAGCCTTCAATGATATTCAATCATGTCCTTTTTTAACTGAAGATTTAGATCATTCTTGTGATGACTAGAAACTGTGTGCCATTGGTTATGTTTCTGGAAAATTTCCTAGTTATAATGCCTTGAATAGCATCATTGGAAACATTTGGAAAGGTAAAGCCACCCTTACCATACATGAATCGGGCTGGTTAGTTTATAAATTCCAAAATGAAGAAGACAAGTTCTATATATTGTGTAGAGGGCCTTATCTAGTATATGGCTGGCCTCTCATCTTATGCCCCATATCTGAATATTTTGATTTCTCGTGCTCTTAAATGACTTAAGTCCATGTTTGGATTAAGTTCCCAAACCTGCCATTGAAATGATGGACACCGAGGTGCTTATCAAACTTTGCAAGTGTTCTTGGGAAGCCAATACAGCGTGACAAGTTAACTTCCACTAATGAGAGATTATCATATGCCCAGGTGCTTGTGGAAGTGGATATCCTTGATGATCTTAGATCCTCCATCAATGTTATCTTGCCCAATAGAAGCCCTCTCATTCGAAGGGTTATTTATGAGACACTGTGTAAATTCTACAAGCATTGCAAAGTGCTCGGCCATTCCACTAGAGCGTGTTTTAAAGGCAAGGAAGAAGCTAGAATAGTAGAGAAGGCAGGTTCAGCTAGTGTTGCTACCAAGAAAAATGTCAAATGCAATGTCTTTTCTTGACTCAGCTCTTCTATTGATGATTCCATTATTGATGCCCCACTTGCTAATGCTCCCCCGGTTGAAGTCTCTCTTGTTGATGCTTCTATTGTCCTTATAAAGCCTTGTGTAGCTTAGGATGAACAACATTATACTCAAGCCACAACTGCTAGTTTAGAAGAGTGGCAAACTGTTTGCAAAAGGACAAATAACAATGGTAACAAGCAGAACTCATCAAAGTCTTTACCTACTAAAAGTAGCCAGCCTCCATAATAGTATGTCTCTGCCAAGGGGAAAGCTCCTGTAATCTTAGTAGACATAACTGGCAACAAGGCTCCCCAACAACCAGTATTAGGTATGCTCACCAAGAGCTCGATCCAAAAGAATTCCAATAGATTTTATGGCAGTGGTGGGGTATCTCTAACCCTTCCTCATCCATGAAGATCTATTGCTGGAATGTGAGAGGGCTCAACAGCCTTCTCAAACATCATGAGGTAGTAAGCCTCATGAAGAAGAATAAGTTAGATGTTTGTGGTTTTGTTGAAACAAAGCTGACTTTCTTCGTAGTTTCTTTCATGCACAAACTTCGATAAAGGAATGAGAGGTTTTTGTCTAATGTTGCAGCAACCAACACTGCACATATTTTGGTCTTTTGGAACCCCTCCACTGTTAAGGTGGAGCTCATTGATTTTACTGCCTAGGGTCTTCATGTCACCATAAGTAATTTGGTGAATCAATGTACTTTCAGTGCAACTTTTGTTTATGGCTATAACACTGTTATTGCTCATTGAGCTCTCTAGGAAGACTTGTAGAAATGGAACTCAAATTCTCCATGGATTATTCTAGGTGATTTTAACTGTCTCTTATCTTAAGAGGATAAACATAATATAGAGCATGTATCCTCATATGAAATTTCTAAATTTAGAACCTGTTACTCTGTGTTAGGTCTCTCTAATCTAAACTTCACATGAAGCCATTTCACCTGGACAAATGGGAAGATATGGAGAAAAATTGACAGGGTTTTGATGAATCCCCACTGGTCGAGTCTTCAAAGATCAATCCATGTGCACTTCAGCACCCTAGATGCCTTTTCTAATCATTCTTCCATATCTGTTTGCATTGGCCCTCAACATAAAAAAAGACGTGCTAGCTTCAAATTTTTTAACATGTGGGTTGGGTTTCAACATGTGGGTTGGGCATCAAGATTATAAATCTCTCTTTTTAGAGCAATGGCATAGTGTGGTCTATAGCTCCCTAATATATGTATTATACAGGTGGCTTAAACTTTTTAAGGGTCCCCTGAAGCAGCTCAACAAGCTTCACTTTGGTCACATTTTGGAGAGAGTCCGCAGGGCTAAAGCTAACCTAGACCAGCACCAATCTTTGCTTCAAGACAACAAGGACAATGCATAATTGTTGGCTCAAGATAATAAGCTTCGTGTGGAGCTTGTCAATCTTAAATCAGCGGAGAAAATGTTCTACAGCCAAAAGTTGAAATGTAATTTCTTCAAGGATAGTGATAAAGGGGCTAGCTTTTTCCATACCTTGATGAACAAGAAACACAAGAAGAGCTTTATTTCTGCTATTCATCATACTGATGGTTCTCTCACAACTTCAGTGAGTGAGGTCGGGGATGTCTTTGTCAGCTTCTTCAATAAGCTTTTGGGTACTTCGCGAGCCACATCCCTTTTGGATGAGTCTATTATTTACTATGGTCCATGTCTTGATTCTACCGTGCATGTTTATCTATTAGATGATGTCTCAAATGATGATATAAAAAAGGTCCTCTTCAGTATTGGTGATATAAATCCTCGGGCTCTAATGGCTACTCCTCTTTATTTTTTAAGAATTCTTGAGGTATGGTTGGTTAAGATCTTTGTGCTGCGGTGCGAGACTTCTTCCAATCAAGCCAGCTTTTAAGTAAATAAATCGTTATATCATAGCTTTGGTGCCGAATTCCGCTCATGTTTCTAATCCCAATGAATTTAGACCCATTTCTTGTTGTAACATAGTGTACAAGACCTTCTAAAAAAATCTAGTTGACAAAATAAGGCGTGCACTTGATGGCATCATCAACCCTATGCAAAATGCCTTCCTTGGTAGTCATCGCATGACTGAAAATATTAATCTTTTACAAGAGCTGCTCAGGCAATATGAAAGGAAAAGAACCTCCCCTAGATGCCTTATTAAAATTAATTTTAGAAAGCTTTTGACTTAGTTCAATGGCCATTCCTGTGGCATTTGCTTCTCTTTTTTGGCTATCTTGATAGATTTGTTCACCTTATTATGACTTGTGTTGAAACAACTTCATACTCAGTTGCTGTCAATGGAGAACTCTTTTGGTTTTTTCTAGGTAGATGCGGTTTGAGGCAAGGGGATCCACTATTGCCATGTCTATTTATCTCTTGCATGGAATACCTCACCAGGATGCTCAGCTTAGCATCTCAGAATTCCTCCTTTTTGTTCACCTGAAATGCAAGCCACTTGGTCTCTCCCATCTTTCCTTTGGTAATTTCTCCTGTGGATGAGTCCTTTGGCTATTGTGCTTTTTGGAGGTTGATATGAGCTGTTTTTGTGGTTCCTTAGTGATTTGGTGAGCTAGAAGGCTAGGTCGTTTTGTGGTTGCTTAGTGCTTAAGGGTTATGGGTATTATGTGGTTATTCCTTCTTGATGGAAGAACGGGGTTGGTTTTTCCAGCAGAGTTTTAGGGAGTAGCAGTTTAATTTTTAGGTTGCTTGATGTTTCTTTTGCATGGTCTTGCATATGCATATATGTGTTTTACGTAACAAGCATTTATGAATCTTTCATTTAGCTTGGATGGGTAGGAGTGCTTCTGATTGGCTATACTTAGTTCTCTAGACGTGATGATGAAAAGGCTCTGCATGCTTTTGCATACAGCCTTATTTGCTAGGTGATTCAGCTGCTGGCCGCTATTGTTGACATCGGTCCTTTGTTTTTTGGCTGATCTTTGGATATTTGTTTATTGCTCTCGTGTTCACAGTTCCTTGTATCTGCATGGATGAGATGTTGTCCATTGTTCTTGGCTACTAGTGTATTAATGTGTTCTGGCTAGAATTTGGTTGGGCTGTCTCTATCTTTGCAAGGATGATTTTTCGTCCCTGCATGATAAGCCTCAAGAAAGAGCTCTCATGTTGGACATCTGTCTCCTTTGATTGGCTCTCTTTGTATGTAAGAACGAGCTCTCAGTGAGTGCAGAAGTTTGGTTTCGATTGGTTTTTGTTTTTGTTGCTTGGTTCTGCATGTGCATGCATGCGTTCTACATAAAAAGCATTAATGAACTTTGGCTATTATTAATTATATATTTTGGATGGGTGGGAGCTCATTTGATTGGCTATTCGCTCTTCTGATTTCCTTGTCATGCTGTTGCAAGGATTCTGTATGATCTTGCATGTGCTTTAATTGGTTGGTGCTATAGTCTGCTAGCCTCTACTGTTGACATTGGTTCATTTATCCTTTGGTTGATCTTTGGAATTTGTCTCTTTGTCTAGCTTCCTCTCTATTGAGTGTGTATTATTTGATTGAGCTGCATGGTCTTGCATGGCCGTTTTATTTTTGTGGGAGCATGTCCTCGTTTCCTGTGTATTTCTTTTTATTTTTCCTTGTACTGGGAGTTTGTCCTCCCTTTGTTCTTGCACTCATGTATAGGCTTTGGCACTTGTTGGTCCTTAGCATGGTCACTTTTGATCTTAATATATACTTACATTTTGATAACAAGAAGAAGAAGAAAGAGCTCTCAGTAAGAAAGAGCAAGAAAGAGCTCTCAGTCAAGAGAGAGAAGCTCCCGCTGTAGTGAGAGAAACGGTCTCTAAACATGTCTGTGTTCTTCCTTTATTGTGCACCATTCTTCTTCTCTTGTCATTGTCCTCTGCTCCTAAGTGTCTTTCTTCGGTCACTATGACAAAATCAAAGACTAAATCTTCAATTCTTCGTTCCACCCAGGGTGATTTCTGGTTTCAAACAAATTGCTATGCGTTTGCCTTGCGCACTTCTAGGGTTCATTCTCGAAGCTGCTCGTCAATTCAATATGGTTTTATTTCTCCTTTTTCGACCTCCACTCCACCTAGAACGAAAGTTGCATTTACTGATTTTGCTGATTTCTCAAGTGCGGCTAGGGTTTCATCAAAATGCAAGAACAAAACCATGCAGAAGAATGGTTTTCCTGCTCAATCACTTTATCCTTCCTCTTCTGGTGGTTGTAATGGTGGCTCCTCTAGTAGTTCCAGGGCAAGCCCCCTGCCTACAGAACGTTTGGTCGAGTATAACTACAATGGTTCTTATCTGGGCTTAGGAGGTCTCAACCTCGCCTCGTCTATTGTTTCTCCCTCCCAACCATCTTCTGGAAAGAGCCATCCTTCAGCATTTCCTTCTGGTGTCACTCCTTCCCCTGCTAGTGCCACCTCTCTTGCATCCCCAATGAAGGATAAGTCTTTGTCTGGTTGTAGTAGAGGTGCTCCTGCGGACACCCTACCAGGTACTTCAAACTCCCAGTCTCCAGCTCTTGTTCACTTTCTAGAATATGCCTCATCTGCCTCATGATATCTTTAAGAAACTAATGTTATTGATCTTGTTGTTAAGTGGAAGTTTTTTTTTTTATTGGCTATGTGGCTGGGAAATTCCCAAGTTATGCTTCTATGTTAACTTATATTAGTAGAACCTGACAGCATAAAGCTCATTTCACAATGCATGATTTAAGATGGTTAATCTTTGTCTTCTCCTCTGAAACTGAAATGTTAGATGTTCTAGGAGGAGGTTCATATTCTGTTTTTGGTAGGCCTCTCATCTTGAAAGTAATGCCTAATTTCTTTGACTTTCAATCTACTAATTTGACCACAATGCCAACTTGGGTGAGGTTTCCTAATCTGCCTCTTAAATGCTAAAACCCAATTTGCCTCTCAAAAATTGCTAGCATGATTAGGAAGCTGATCCATTATGATGATCCTACTACATAAATAACCCGACTCTTGTATGCTAGAGTTCTTATTGAAGTTGACTCGCTCTCCGACTTGCCATCCTCTGTCAATGTGATTCTGCCCAATGGCACCTCTTTGCCCAAGCAAATTATGTATGAATCACTTCTACGCTTCTGTAAGCAGTGTAAGATCCCAGGACATTAAACTCTCACTTGCACTAAAGGAATCAGGCCCGAAAGTAAGAAGAGGCCTTATGAAACTCCAACATGTTCAGCCAGTTCCAATCCCTCTGCAGAGACATCTGTTGTTGAGAAGCAGAAACCGTATCATGCTGGCCCTTCTGTTGACCCCCTAGTGGATCCAATGTTTACTAAAGCTATTATAGCTGGTGAACCGAGGCCTCAGTCTCCTGGTCACAAGAGGTCTAAAGCTGCTGCATTCGAACACTCTAACTCCACTCTCCCTGTACTGCGTTGATGCCATTGCTGTTGTAACCTCTCCACTCTGGCCGGTCGCTAAGATTTTGTGCAGGTTTGCTGGTATGTTTCTGTGTTGTTGCTTTATTGGTGTTCTAGTCAGAGCCTATGTTATTGTTTGGACTCTCATTGCCATTTGCTTATGATTTGTTTCTTTTCCAGTAGCCACGTGTTACTGGATACATGTTGTGGTTGTTAGGGTGATTGGTATTGCCTGTAATCTATTAACTTTTATTAGGTGTTTGTTTTTTATTGTTGTTCTTATCCTCTTTAATATGGTGTTAGCCTGCTGGTTAGTTTAGCTAGCTGGTTTAGTTTCTTTGTTTCAGGGAGTATGTTCCCTTTAACTATTTAAGGGAGCTTGTTCTCTTTCACTGGTTTGTATATGCCTGTACATTTGACTTGTTGGTCTCCAGTTGTGTTTTGTTTTTTATCTATATAATTTCATACATAGAGATCGTTGCATGCTCTTGTTCCATCTCACACAAATCAAGGTGGTTATCTGGTTTAGGACTAAAGTCGGCTTTTGGTACTCTATTTGGTTTTGTTTCCCATATACCAAACCCAGATCTATCCCCCTTACTGTCATCCCAACTAGCGGTACAGGTCTTAACACCATCAGAGAGGAGGATGGGTCACCGGTGGCTAACGGATCTACATCTCTAGATGGGTTTCTTGTTGAGGGTTGTTCTGATAAAGAAGATCTTAAAGAAAAGTAATTAGATTTCACCTTATTTAAGGAAGAATATGAGAAGTCTTCACCATCTTCTCCAGCTCCGGCCACACCTGTGATACTTGCAAGTCCTAAAGTGCCAGCTTGGACCCGTCAAAAACTAAAAAAGCAGGTAAATCTCACTTTACTCCCCAGCTAGTGGTAGATGGAGATATTTGTTCTCTTCTAACCATAACATCTCTACATGCTCGAAACTCGTGCATTTTTCAACATATAATGATATTTAGTCATATTCCTTTTTGGCTGAAGATTGAGACCATACTAGTGATGATTACAAATTATATGTTGTGGGTTATGTGTCTGGGAAATTTTCTGGTTATAAGGCCTTGAATGACATCATTGGGAACACCTAGAAATGTGAAGCCACTCTTATCATTCATGAATCGGGTTGGTTGGTGTATAAATTTTAAAATAAAAAGGACAAGCTCTATGTTTTGTGTGAAGGCCCTTATCTAGTATATGGTCGGCCTCTCATTTTATGTCCCATGACTGAATACTTTGATTTCTCTTGCTCTGAAATGACACAAGTTCTTATTTGGCTGAAGTTCCCGAATCTGCCTTTGAAATGCTAGACACTGAGATGTTTATCTAAGCTTACAAGTGTCATTGGTAAGCCAATACAATTTGATAAATTAACCTCCACCAAGGAGAGATTGTCCTATGCTCGGGTTCTTGTGGAAGTGGATCTTCTTGCAGATCTTCGGTCCTATATTAATGTTGTTCTGCCTAATGGGAATCCTTTCTTTCAAAGGGTTATTTATGAGACTCTGCCAAAATTCTGCAAACACTACAGAGTGCTTGGTCATTCCACTGGAGCATGTTATAAAGGCTAGGTATATACTAGACCACTAGAGAGGATAGGTTTAACAAAGGTTGCTACTATGAATAATGCCAAAGGCAGTGTCTTTACTAGACTTAATCCCCTTGTTGATGCTCCCACAGTCCCTACAGTGCCTAGTGTTGCTCAGGATGAGCAGCAATGTAACTAAGCTACATCTGTTGGTTAAAAAGGATGGGAAACTGTAAGGAAAAGGAAAAATGGCAATGGTAACAAGCACCACTCCCCTTAATCAAAGACCTTGCCTGTTGAAAGTAGTCAACCTCCACAATAGTCTATCTCTGCTAAGGGGAAAGCACCTGCAGTCACAGTTGGTATAAATAGCAACAAGACTCTCCAAAGACCTGCATCGTGTATGCTTACCATGAGCTCAGCTCAAAGGAATTTCAATAGATCATCTGCCATTGGTAGGGTACCCCCCCACCCTTCCTCATCAATGTTAGTCTACTGCTAGAATATGAGAGGGCTTAATAGTCCTCTCAAACAACATGAGGTATCTAGTCTTATAAAGGGTAAGAAAATTAATGTTTGTAGTCTTTTGGAGACTAAGTTGACGTTATCAAAAGTTGCATGCATGCATAATTTTCACTTGAAGTCTTGACAGTTTGTTAGTAATGTTGATGCTGTAATAAATGCTTGTATAGCCATTTTATGGAATCCCAAGGACAACCAAAAAAAAGATGAAGAAGTTGGATATATATTAATTTTTGGTGGTCAATTAAGGGTTTAACTGAAGAAGTTGAAAACCAAGGGTTAAACTGTAAAAGGCACGAGAATGAAAGGATTTCAATTGATAAAATCAAGGACTTAACTGCATAAATTCAAAAGTTATAAGTTATTTACGAGTGCAATTAAAAGAAATAAAATAATTAGGGAGTAAATTGAATTTTAGCCAAATCCCAAATGAAAAACCTTGATTTCTTGGTGGTTAACTTAGACCACACATCGTTTGGCTCATATTCAAAACGCATTGTTTGAAATAGAAAGTGGACAACATGTTGTTTGTCTATTATTCATTTTTTTTTCTTTGGCAATTTTAAGACAATCGAGTTGGCATCTTTAAATGAATAAATATAAAGCTACAAACCTTCAAATTGAGTAAAGTTAGATCTAAATAAAGGTATGCTTCCTCTTTTCCAACTTCTAATGGTCTCAGACAACGATGATGTCAAATTTACTTTGATAAGGCTTTGAAAGTACTCAACTCAATCATCCATCACTATGATACCTATTGTGAAAAAACACTTTTTTTTTCATTTTTTCACACTTCAAACCTTCATGGTGGGTGCTTATCAAGGGTTAGTCACATTTCTCTCAAGATCAAAAGGTCATAAACAACTCTTTTGCTTCCAAATTTAGCAAAACCAACAAGAATCTCTAAAATCAAGTTTATTGCAAAACCACCATTGCAAAACTAGTGAGGTCCAGAGCTTTTAGTTGTTTAAACCACTCTGAAACCCTCTCATTTTGATCAAAGGGACAAGCATTGATCAATCATGATCAATCTTTAATTGAATCCAGCAAAAAAAAAATCCTAGAAAAAGCCTATAAATACTCATTAAAAATCCCAAGAAAAGAGGGAGAAAAATCTTGAAAAAGGAACCCTAAGTGTGAAGGTTCAAGAGCCTAGCATGAAGATTATTTAACTTTTAGAAAAAGTAGTAAGCTTGAAAAAGAAAGAACAAAAGGGCAGCAACCATTGTTTGACCTTGAAAGGTATAAAACCTTTATATAATCTAGTAAATGATGTCTATGAAGCACATCTTTAGCTAATTCATGCATGTTTGATGATGTTTTTAAGTATTTTATTATTGTAGTGGTTTATAGGCTTGTTTCAGTACTCTACTTTGAGATCCACTCATTTCTAAGTTGTTTGGGATTAGTCTTTCACTCACATGCCTTGTGTTGAATTCTCATATTTAGTAAATTTAGTTTTCGAACTACTTTCAACCTCTTCTATTACTAAAGGACTTTCTCGGTTCATTCTAGGCTCAAACATAGGGTTGCTTTTTATATTATATTGTTTTGGTCAACCTGACTTCTTTTTATTTTGTTTAGAATAATTTTTTTCTAAAGCTTGGTTCTTTTTCCTCCTTTTCATCCAAGTGATTTTTTACTTCAATTGCCACTTGTTTTGAAATCCTTTTTATTGTTTTAATCATAGTGTGATTAAAGTCATAAATTACTTCATCATTTCCTTTCTTTATTTTAGCATCCAATTTTAAATTAACATATTTTATTTCTCTTATAATTCATTTATAGGACTCCTTACTAAAGTTGTGCAATTTTTCTACTTGATGCTTTAAGCTTCTCTCACCATTATGTCTCTATCTAACATTTGACTCTAGAGTATCATGAGTTGATCTCTCATTCATTGTCATAATCTCATTATAATGATCTTCAATCATTTTAATTTTTAGTATATGTTTTTCCTTTTTTTTTTGTTCCAGAAAGAAGCCTATATCTCTCGTCAAGTATCTTGTTAGCTTATTCCACCCTTCATTTAAAGAGTAGATATCTCTTTTCTACACTCAAGATTTTGAGCTCTTCCTTTTCTTTTTATATTCTTACTCTTTGTGGAATTGACTCTATTCCTTTCTTTAACATGAATTTCTAGCAATTCCTCATTTTCTTTTAAGTTTTCTGATAGTTTTGATTTAATCGGTGTCATAGTTTGAAAGAAACAAATATATAATATTTGTATTATCTAACTCGACTCAACCTATTAAAGTTAGACAATGCGAATATTACAAATGACTATGAGTAAAAAACCTATGACATAGATATCATGGGTTTAGTGGTGGGTTATGATTTTTGAAACTTGATCAACTTGACCTACTCGTATATCCTATACAACCCATAACATTATAACCCTATACCATAAAAAGTTGGTATAAATACTATTTTTCTTTCTCTTTGTTTATTTTTTTCCCCTCTCTCTCCTAACCTCTCATTCTTTCATCTCCCTATCTTGTTGACAACGACAACCTCCTCTAGCTACCGTTTTAACAAACCAAAACCACCAATCTCTTTTTCTTATCTTTATAACCAAAAACCCCTGCTTGATTTTGACAAACTTTCACCATACTCTTATCGATCAAAACATCAAATGAAAATCATAACATTAAATATAAAGTCTAAAATCTAAATTGAATTTTTATATTAAAATTATATTAAGCCATTTTATTCAAAAGATTATTTATTGAAATTTTGTATTAAAATTAATACGGAATTATACTAGGTTAAAAATCCAATAGGGAATTAATTTTAGTATGTGATTGGAATATAGACATGGTTGGGGTGCTAGCATATTCTTTGTCCAAGATTTTGTTATTTGTAGCATTATTTTATTTTACGTTACAATAGTATATTTTAAAATTAGTAATATAAGCTTAATATGTGCATACATCAGTAATATTAATAAAAAAAAATATCAGTTTAAACCAGTATGTACAATCTGTTTAGGTCTAAAATAATTGAAGGGTTGAATTTATAATTTATAAAATATTAAAAGATATATCAGATACAATTATTGCACACTATATTCATGATTACCCGACTCCACAATAATTAGGAAAAAATGAAAATAGTTTTTTCTCGGCACGCAAGTGAAACACGTGTATGGTTGAGATCCAGACAGATCTGCAAGACTATTCAAAGGAATGCAACTCAAGGAATGGTTGAGAATGCAAAGACGAAAAAGGTCTCTTCGAGAGAAAGAAAAGTTCCGTAAAGCTCTACAATATCTCTATCATTCCGTACAGAAAAGTCAGCTTCTCTTTCTATAATATCTGAATCCTTCAAAATAACTCCACGTGTATATATATAATAATGAAAGGGCCTATTCTTTTGTACCGTTAGTAGCTGAGATTACAAAGCCCTCATTAATTGGACCTGAGTCCCAGGGCCCAACCAGCCCAACTAGCACTTAAAACGCTGCCGGGACTCTTCTGAAGTGATGGAAGTTGTTTCTGTGATTGATGCACGAGATTGTAAGAGGAAATGCACCGGTGACTTGAATTTTGAAATGGTGGAGGTGGCCACCGTAAAGGGATCTCGTCACCGGCGAATCTTGAACTGAATTTTGAGAGAGACAATAACTTAGCTAAAAACATGATATTGTAGTTTATGCCAACACTTAATTATGTTCATGTCAATTTCATACAATAATTTGATTCTAAACATTATATTTTAGTTTAGCGTTAACGGCCCAATACAGTGAGCACATTGTACAATTTTTATTTTTAAATATTTTTGACTATTTTCAAAAATGTTAATTTTCTTGCTGGAAGAGTAATATGTATGCAGGGAGAGAGACTTTCAGTTTTGAATACGAAATAAAATTTCGAAGTCTAGATCCAATTGCAAATAAACTCTTAGATGTAAAACCCTTATATATTACATTATTTCCCAATCTTACCATTCTATAAGAAAAAATATTAATTGTGGCCTTTATTTTGTTCATATTTTCTAATATAACAACTCCCTGTCAATTATTTTCGTTAAGATTATGGTTAGTTGCAAAATACATGGGTAATTGTACATATAGGTATTATTCACCTAGGATTGTTCCTCCAATTGATTAATTCTGACTAAAAAATCATAACGCTTCATGAGGTTTCAAAAGGTGCCAAGGATTCATTCTTATTAAAATATTTAGTATTGCAACGGATAATCTTAAAAAATAATAATAATAATAATTAATGCTAACAAAAAAATAATTGCATTGAAAAAAGAAGAAGTGGGATTCAAGATTTTTAGAAGAAGTGGGATTCAAGATTTTTTTTATTAAAAAAAAAAGCAAGTAAAAAACGGGAAATCAAAGTTTTAGGAGGAAAAGGGAATTCTACGTTAAAAAAATATATAAAATAAAGTAATTAGGAAATTAAAACTTAACGTATTGATCAAAATATAGAACAATAACCCGTGGAAACTTGCAGTCTCCAGCTCCCTTGTTATGACTATATACGATCAAACATGAACAAATTTAGAAAGGTTAATTGTTTCTTACTAAAACCAGACACAATCCCTAGTCTTGCAATATGGATTCTCTGCTGGTTTTATTGCAATCTTGTGGGCCAAGTAAAGCCTTTCTTCTCGACCAAATTTAGAATCGTGCGCAGATCGACGACATGGATTTTCTTCAAATTTGAATGAAGCTGAAACGTCCCTGTCCTTCCACCGACAAATGAAATGACCCTGCCACCATTGTCTCTTTGCTCTCCGCCGCCTGCAGCTTGGGATTTTAATTTGCACCCCGCCACCATTTTCTCTTAAATTTTTACGTACTGAGGAGTTGTTCCATCTACTGATCGTCTTCTGTAAGGTTTAATCTGTGTTTTGCAACAATTTTACGCTAAATAACATGATCGTTCTGATTATATAGAAAGTGGGTCTGATACAAGAACAAGTTTACCGGTCAAGATGATATGATTTCGATGGGAGCAGTAGGATCTGACGGAGGAGGAGAAAATCAGCACATTGCCTCATTGTCTCCAGATTTATTTGAACCCAAAAACTATACGCTGAAATTAGTGTCTGTTTTGCCTGCACATGGAATGATGAAGGGTGTTGAAAAAAAAAATAATGCAATGTCGCCCTGCCATCGTACAAAACATGATAAAGAACACATCATGGCAATATATCCCTAATTAAAACCTTTTTTGTTTTTATATTTTAAAAATATTTTTTAAAAAATTATTTTTGTTTATTTTTCTTACTTCAAATTAATATATATCTTTAATATTTTTAGATTTTTTTATGTGTTGATATAAAAAATAATTTTAAAAAAATAAAAAAAAATCATAATTTTAATAATTTTTCAAGTAAAATTACTTTTAAAAAAACTACAATTATATTCTCAATCATTTGCTAAGAAGGGTCCACGTTCTCATAGCCAAAATTGGACAAGAGAAGCTTCACATGAAATGCTCGATGCCCACTTCAATCATGCAAAGGAAGGAAGAATTACGTGCTTTTTTCTTTTTTTAATTAAATGCAATTTATCCCTGAGGTTTGTAGGTCTTAATGCTTAATCATTGATCCTTTTGATTTTTTAGTTAATTGCTCGTTAATTTTACTCTTTGAAATTGAGAATATTTGTTAATTTCAAATTCGGGGTCATTATTAATTTTAGTGATCCCTTGAGATTTATAATTATTTTTCATTTAAGTCCCCAAAATCTTAGCTATCCAATTCTTCTTCATTAAAATCATAACAGTGGTTAATAAATTGAGCGTTTAGGAATATAATTGTATCCAAAAATATTTTTTTATATTTTAAATTGTTTTTTATGTTCATTTTAAAAATAATTTTTTAAAAATTAAAAAAATATTATTTTAATATATTTCAGTATAAAAAACACTTTAAAAATTAACTATATTCATACTCCCAAACAGCTTTTAATTGAATCAATTCTAGAGTGCCAACTATAATGTGATTAATTAAAAATTAATAATAGGGTAGATGTATTATTGACAACTTGAATATTTATTGACAAAATTAACGTAATCATTCAATAATGTTGATTATCCTATTTATTTTCTTCAGAGCCAACATTTAAAAATATTATTTTTGTTAAATGAACCACGGAAGAATAAAAATCATCAATATTTTTCCGGGATCGGTTCTTGGTGATGTGGCTTGCCTGCCCTTCCCAGCAAATTAAGACAAGCAACTTCAAACAAAAAAAAACCCATAATAAAATTACTTAATAAATCTAAAAAGTTGGAGTGCCAACTACAGCTAATTCACTATTAATATCAATAATGAATCATGTGACCCCCCACCTTTTCTTTTCTTTGTTTTCACTTTCAAACTTTTTTCCGTACAATTGATTCCTTAGCTGAGATTTATTTTGAAACTATAATGAAATTACCAAATTAAAAACACAAACGACTGAAATGTCTAGCATGATAAAATATCAAGTTTGATCTTAATTTTTTTTTACAATTTAGATTTTATATTTTTTTTAACCGGTTATTATATGAGTTGTCTTTGAACTAATTAAACCGACTAAATCAAGTTAGGAAAAATCTTACATATTTAATTTTAAATCTGAGCTAAGAAAGGATTCAAGTTAAGAGGATTTTTTTTAAAAAAATTTCATTGTTTTTTCTTAATTTTTTTCTTAGGATTTTTTTTTTCATGATCATCTAGGTTATTTTTAAACCGACCAAGTCAACTGAGTAATATCGGAATAAATCTCATAATTTTAATTTTAAACCTGAATTAAATTAGAAGTCAAATCAAGAGATTTTTTCTTTTAATTTCATTTGTTTTCTAATTACATCTTTAAATTTTTTTTAACAATAATTTCAATTGTTTTTAGATCAGTTAAGTCAATCATGCCATATTAAGACAACTTCTACATGGTTTAATTTTATATCTGAATTAAATAAAAAAATCAAGTCAAAAAATCTTAAAATTAATCAATATACTAAGCTAAATTTAATAAAAACATCGAATAATTCTTTACATTCAAGAATATATATATATATATATATATATATATATATATATATATATATATATATATATATATATATAAAGCAAAAGGAAACTTGTCATCCCCTCTACACGAAAGGGGAAAAAAAAAAGAAATCGAAAACTTGGAATTTCAATGATGAGTCCACTGACACATGCAAGACTACAATTGTTTCTTCCTAATATCAGCAGGATATCCTGAGATTCATTACTTGACATGTATACTTGCTCTCATAAACCACATGCAATCACATGTCCACAGCACAAGAAAAGGATATATACAGAAAGAGGAAATTAAAAAAAAAAGAAAAAAAGAGGTGAAACGGACAAAACAAAATTAAAGCTTAGAAAAATAGCTTTCTCCCTGTTGCTTAAGATAATTGCTAACTTGAAGACAAAACAAATGTAGTTCAATGTCTTTGGTTTTTGAAACAAAGACCGCATAACAACATGCATTTTTCCCTAGAGAATGTCTTCAATGGATGCGTAATTGCAGCAGCCTACTTACAGCTTTGCTGCTATTATGTCCAAGGACTCAACATTCCTTAAAGAAACTTTATTGCGTCTCGATCCCCCCATTAAAACTAGAAAATGGCACATGCATGGTAAGTGATATATAATCACATGACCTGACTTGTGCAATCTACTTCAATGTCTTTGATTTTTGTTAAAATATTTAGTAAGATTCAAAAGTTTTATAATATTTAGAGAGTAATTAGTGATATTTTATTAATTATTTCTTGAATTCATCTTAAATAAAAGGATAGATACAAAAAAAATAAAATTCATAACCTATAAAAAATAATAATACCTATAACTTTTCTTTGTTGCCTGTAACTATAGGCTTGATTTTTCATGGGGAAATCCCGAGTATCAAACTGGGTTTTCATGATTTTTTTAACAACGTCCAAATTATTCATTTTTCATTAAATCAAGTGTACATTCATGATATTTTAATCATTACTCACTGATTTAACATAAAATAAACTCACAAATGTCATTCAATCGAGATTCACTTGAAAAACTTACCTTTTCACTGTTATTCATTGTCCATGATGAATAAGATTGAGTAAAATAGCATCAACAAGAAATTCTTTGTTCTCGAGTATAAAAAAACAAAAATTTTGCTTCAGATTTAATGTTTCAATCTAGGTGTGTCATGCTATGAGAGAGAGAAAAAGTCTATAGAGAGAATTATGCAGATTTATATTTATTATATAAGAGGATAAAAATAATTTTTCATCTAATTTGATTTGTCTTGTTATCAGAAAAAAAGAAGAAGCTGTAATTTTTTAAATCTTATATGGAAAACAAAAAAAAAAAAAAAACAAAGTACACGAGGTTTTTTGTGATTATCCGAAATAGTCAAGGAAATGAACTAATACAGTAATGAGAATATAGAAGCTTCTTCTTCTTCTTCTTCTTCTAGAATAGAATTAAAACTGAGTTGGCGTGTAAACTAGGATCTTAGAATTATCAACATATATAAACACATTAATGTGTGCTGTTATCATTTATAAAGTTGTATAAAAGTGTGGTTGTGATTATTTTTTAAATTGTTTTTTACTTAGAAATATATTCAAATAATATATTTTTTATTTTTAAAAATTATTTTTAATATTAGTACACCAAAATGATCTAAAAACATAAAAAAATATTACTTTAAAGTAAATAAAATAAAAAAATTTCAAATTAAAAAAAAAGCTTTTAAAACTAAAAAATAAACAGACACATACTATCCATTTCTTTCATAGAACTTTTATAAAAGACAGTACCTCGTTTAAAATATTCTATTCTTATGTAGTTTCTCTTTGTTTATTTTTTAAACTTAGTTCCTTCCTCCATGATTGCCATTCAACCAATTGACGCTACTTTTCACCAACCGGGACGCTCCTTTTGAGCTTCTTTTTTCTTGATGCGGGTTCGTAAAGGAGATGCGGTGGTTGTGTGCCGTGAAGGACGCCTGAGGCCCACATATTGAGTAGCTTGTGGCTAAACAAACAAGTTAAACCCCATTAATTACAGAAAATTATGATTAATTTACTTAATTCCAGTATGAATAGAGTGACGAGAGCTTACATTTCCATTTCGGAAGCATGTAATAAACATGCAAGCGATCGAGCGACGATCGGACTCGCCGTACGCGGCGTATCTTTACAAGGAAACTAGCTTAGTAATTAAGCACACAAGAATGGCCCAGCGGTAGACCGCGCGTCACTTAAAAGAGACACATGCATGCATGGTAGGCTAGCTGGGGGCACAAATGATTTGTTTTGGCAATGGTTTCTTCACTTTAATGTTCACGTCATGTTAAGAGAACTGTCGGCTCATGGTTATTATTGAACTTGAACTACCATTGAATCACGATAAATATTATTTCTACTTATTAAGCCCTCTCTTTTGTTATTGCTTTTTAAATATTTAAATAGAATAGATAAAATTTGATTTTTTTTTTTATATTTTTTAATATTTTAATTGTTTTGATGTGCTGATATTAAAAATAAATTTTTAAAAATAAAAAAATATTATTATAGTTTAATTTTTGAGTGAAAAACACTTTAAAAACATAACCGCCACATCCAAAAATATTTCTACCATTAAGCCCTCTGTCTTGGTATTGCGTTTCAAATGGGTTAAATAAAATTTGAATTTTTAATATTTTAAATTTATTTTGATGTGCTGATATTAAAAATAATTTTTTTAAAATAATAAAAATTATTATTGTAATATATTTCTGAGCGAAAAACACTTTAAAAACACAACCGCTAGATCCTATTTGTTTTTACGTTTTAAAAACGCTTTTAAAAAAATTTATTTATTTTTTATTTTTTTCTTTATTTTAAATTAATATTTTTTTGTGTTTTTAAATTATTTTGATGTGTTGATTTAAAAAAAATTATTTTAATCCCACTTTAAAAAATTATTATTATCACATTCCCAACATGCATGATCCACCTTGAGCTAAAATAAGCGTGCTAAAAAAATGAATTATTACCTTAAGCTTAAAGCAGCTCACGGAGTAAATTACAAAAGAAAGTCAAAGAAATGTACAGATGAGAATAAATATGTATAGAAATATATACACATCCTTCCTTCCTTCCTTCCTGCTCAAATTAATCTATAGGACTAGACGTACGACTTATTCCTTGTCTAAAATATTATTAAGACAAAATAATATTGAATCGTTCAACCACTAATCAATCAGTTAGAATTTGTGCCCTCAATTATTAGGTGGCAACCAAACCTGGAAGAGAGCTTCTTAATTAAATAACCCATCGTATGGATCAGCAACATGACAGCTCATCAGATCGTTTCCTGCAAATTTATGCAGGAGAAGAGGGTATTGGGAAGTAATGATTATTTTTTATTTAAAAATATATTAAAATAATATATTATTTTATAAGATATTTTTAATATTTTAAAATATAAAAAAATAAATTTAAATAAAAAATAAATTTAATTTTTTAAAATACAAAATCAAACTGCCGTACGTATTTATGATTAACCCCTGAGACATTATTTGAGTCATAGGATACTGGGCAGCTTGGTTTGAAATCCGTGCCAGCGTCACGTGACTCCTTAGTTTTTGGCGCTAATTTTTACCCGTAATAACTACCATGACGCGCACAATTCGTTCTTTCGTTCGAGGACCACAATACCGTGGTCCTGCATCCATCCGAACTTTCCCCATGTCGTGGTAGTAGATCCAGAGTCTCACTCTGGTGTGCCAAGTCACTGAAAAGTAAAGAGCGGTTCCTTTTGCTGCAAAATCTATCAAAAATAATGGCAGCGAGTGTAAGATTAGGTAAGATCGGTGCGTGATGTTTAAAGGCTATGGAAGATGTTGCTTAAAGTGTAGAGAAAGCAAAATCCATTCTTGTCACGAAGGATTTATTTCAAAACGCGCAATTACCTTGTTATTAATTAATTAATTAATTAATTAATTATTGGGATATTCACCTGGAGGGTACTTGAATCTAATTAAAATATTGGTATTATGTGTATTAATGGACTTAAAAAACATTATTAAGATATGTTTGGAATTATAATAATGATTGTTTTTTATACTGAAATGTATTAAAATAATTTTTTTAAAAAATTATTTTTAAGATCAGCCCATTAAAATAATCTAAAACATTAAAAAAAATTAATTTTTAATAATTTTTTTAATTTTTTTTAAAATATAAGTTTTTTCACGTTTTTAAACATTCTTGGTATGTAGATGTAGTTAGACATCTAGTCCTAGCTAGTTGTATCAATTTATTTATTTATTTTTTTAAGAAAAAAGATGGTTTGGTGATTAAATAACTTGTTTTTCTTCTGTAAATTTAAATCTTAAAAATATTTAAAGAATTTATTAGGCTCTTCACATTTTTATTCCTTAAATTTCTGGATCTGCCCATGTTTTCTTTGGACAAAACTATGCAAGGAAAACTTGGTGCCCATATTTAAAGCAGCTTTTTACTTTGTTTGCTTTATTATCTACAATGTCTTTCACATGCAACGCAACCAAAGCCATAATAGTAACTTCCAGCGACGTTGATTCCCTTAAACCCAGCTTAAACAGAAAACGTCACCGTCTTGTGTTCAGCACAAGTAAAACAGCATCGTTTTAAATCTCAGCTTTGCTTACATTAGTCCCCGTAAGCCATAACCACCCACCTACTTTTAAGTTTAAAAGGCTCATGCTCAACTGAGACAGCTTCACCACACCGGAAAGGAAAAGACCCGAACCACCACCACTGGCAATGCTGCCACGAATACCACCAGCGCCACCACCCCACCACCGTTAGCTGCACCACCACAACCACCAGAACTTAGAAAAATGGCGCAGAAACTGAAACTAAAAGTGCTAACTCTGATAACAAAGCTGTCGGACAGAGACACGTACAAGATAGCATCAACAGAATTAGAAAAAATAGCAGGATCCTTGGATAGCACGACACTTCCTGCTTTCCTCTCTTGCATTCTCTCCACCGACGCAAACGACAAGCCGTTAGTACGGAAACAGTGCCTTCACCTTCTCTCTACTCTCCCTGCTCTCTACTCTAATTCTCTCTCAAACTCTCTCCCTAAAATCCTCTCTTACATTACTCGCCGTCTCCGTGACCCTGACTCCTCTGTCATCCGCTCACAGTGTCTGACAGCAATAACCTCACTCGCTTCCAATATCACGAAACTTCCATTCTCGACTGCCTTTTTGAAGCAGTTGAGTGAATCGGTGTTTACGGAACAGGAATTGAATGCGCAGATTGGATCCGCGCTATGTCTGGCCGCTGCGATCGATGCGGCGCCGGATCCGGAACCGGGGAGGTTGGGGAAGGTGCTGGTGCCGAGATTGGAGAGGCTGGTTAGGAGTGAAGGGTATAAAGCGAGATTTGCGGGACTGGTGGTTATAGGGAGTGTGATTGGTGTTGGTGGAGTGAGCGGGATTGGAGGAGGGATTGGAGGTTTGGTTAAGTGTTTGGTTGGGTTCTTGAGTAGTGAGGATTGGAATTCGAGGAAAGCCGCGGCTGAGGCGTTGAGGAAGTTGGCTGTTGTGGAGAGGGATGGTGTTGCTGAGTTTAAGAGTGAGTGCTTGAAAGTTTTCGAGAACCGGAGATTTGACAAGGTTTTTTTTTTTGTTCTCATTTGATTGTGTTAGTGTTAGTGCGTGTCCATGTTTTGTATTTATTTATTTTGTTTTTAATTTAGGTGAAGGCTGCAAGGGAAGTGATGAATGAGACAATAGAGGCATGGAAGCAGGTTCCGGATGTGTCAGAGGAGGCATCTCCGCCTCCTCGGTCACTGGCTTCTTCCAGAGGTAATAGCTTGAGGAGTAATGTTGCTGTTTCTTTCTTTTCTCTTTTAGATTTGATCCTTGTAGATGTGGATTATCTTGGAGAAGAAGTTGATATGCTTTGGTTTTGTTGATTTGTAGATGGGACAATTTCTGCTGATTTGAAGCCAGATTTTTTAAATTTCTTCTATTTATTTAGACTTAAATTATGGGGTTTACCCTGTTTTGATCCTTTTGTGGTCTTTAGATTAATTTTTAAATAAAAATGGGATTTTTAACATTCAACATGGCATATGCCATGTGTTGCAAATTATGGGATTTTGTTCTTGTTTGTCTGTGTAACCCATTTCCAAAATTTGGTCTTTTATGATCACAGAAGATGCGAGTGATAAGCGTCCCTGGTCTGGATCCAAGAATTCTTGCGCTGCTGGTTCTGAAGCCACTCAAATGGGGAAAAAATCCGTTTTGGCTATCAGGACTACTCCACCTGACGGTTCATTAGCAGCCACGGCTAGGAAGAGGAGTCCTCTAAAGAGTACCGAGAAGAAAACAAGTCTAGCAATGTACGGGAAAGTGGACCAGAAGAAGCTCATGGACTGGAAAGTTGAGATTTCCGTTCCTAATAGTATTTCGTCAACGGCAGCTGGGGAAAATGATCGTAATGAGAAAAATGCTAATGTTTCAGAAAGAAGGTTTGCAAAGCCAGAAACAAAACGAGCCCTTTTCAGTAAGAACTCTGATGAGAAGACGCTTAAATTTGGTGGTTTCAAGTCTGGTTCTCGAGTGGCTCCTTGTTACGAGGAGAGCCCTCAGTCTAATGTTGTAGCTAGCAGTGGGATAGAGAATCAACATAGCAACCACAAGGAGCCTGAGGATTTATCTTTGATTCGCAACCAGCTTGTTCAGATTGAAAGACAGCAATCTAGCCTACTAGATCTCCTGCAGGTTTGTTCCACTGACTAGAAACTTGGGCTTCATCTTAGAATAACTTATCAGTACTTTGGTGGTGAAAATTAAAATGGTCAATGTATGTAGATTTCCTTATTATAAACTGTCCATCTCATTGTTGAGCATAATTGAAAACATTTTGTAAGACTTGTCAATTTGGAATCATATCTTTAAAAGAATCATTTACATCTTTAAAATAAATGCTAATAAACCACATTGGATTATATGATGTATATTGCTGATTCAAGCACTAGTATTTTTAATGGAGGTTTCTGTTCACGCTTTCTCCCATTATCTTATCACATGTAGAGTTTCATTGGGAGCTCACAAAATGGGATGCGTTCCCTTGAAACACGTGTGCATGGGCTAGAGTTGGCACTGGATGAGATATCATATGATTTGGCTGTATCAAGTCGAGGGATGCCTAACAGAGATTCCAACAGAACCACATGTTGTTTACTACCTGGTGCAGACTTTTTGAGCTCCAAGTTCTGGAGGAAAACAGATGGCCGATATTCAAACTCAAGGATTTCTTCATCCAGGGGTACTCCATTATCAGCTGCTGTGCGCAATAGAGCTGATAGGAATGGCCAATCTGAAATAAGTAACTTGGGGAACCAAAGGTTGCGGCTTCAGAGTGGTGCTGGCTTCATTGTGAATCCCCTGGCAGAGATTCATGGTGGCGCACGGGTGAACTCAGAGGTGACACAACACTAGCCAAGGATCAGCAGGTATTTGATAATGAACTACTATTTAAGGTGTCCTACTGTTTATCCTTCTTCTGATTCGTTTAGACTTACAAGTTGCATGTCTTTACGTGAATTGGCATTTGACAGAGCCTAGATCCC
This sequence comes from Populus tomentosa, assembly GCA_018804465.1. NCBI lineage: Eukaryota > Viridiplantae > Streptophyta > Magnoliopsida > Malpighiales > Salicaceae > Populus > Populus tomentosa. Next base: position 44,755 of record JAAWWB010000059.1, read on the forward strand.
CCCACTCCCTTTCCCTCCAGATGCACTTCTTTGAAATTCAAACCTGAAGTTATTCAATAGGCATTTGTTAATGAACTATCTAATTCTGAAAATACAAAACAAGAAGAAGAAAAAAGAATCAGCTTATCAAATTCCGTGCATCACATGTCTTGCAATAAAACTTCTAGTTAACTGGTGGGTTCATGGCAACAATATCTTCTTATCGTTTGCTTTTGTTGTTTTTTTCTTTCCTTTCATTTTCTGGGTTGGAGAGTTGTTCGCAAACTTAGGTCATGTGAACCTCCATGTTCCATTAATTACTCAAGGAGCTGTTTATGAATATTTCCTCGTGAAGCTTCAAGGGAAAGGAAAAAATTTCCTCGTACATTTTTTTGTGCTTTCTTGCCTTTTCAGCTTGCATGCCAGTTACCATGAAATTTCAGGATGTTCTTCAACGTTCTGTGCTTAATGGGTTATTGGAAGTCTGCAAAATTCAAGTTTCTGATAAAATTCTGTTTTGGTCAATGACCTGATAAATTCTTGCAGTTTGCGGATTCGCTGCATAACTGGGATGGCCCAGTTTTTGTGAAATCTCCATTTTAGAAGAAACCAGTAAATGAAGAAGGTAAATTCAAAGACTATCTGTAAGACAGTGTGCTGTCCACTCATGAAGTTTCTCATCACAAGTTGCAACATAAACAGTTCCCTTATACAGCTTGCCCAGGAGAGCTTCTCAATTCTATAGCCATTTGCAGTAACAAGAGTGAAAAGAAAGTCATTTTATCCATAATTCTTCATTTTACTGTAGCATTTTTTCCCCCCTTCTGTATCGAGCATTATAAATCCTGACATGATGTTGAGAGATAGAGAGGTATTCTGAAGACTGGGAGAACATTCCACCACCAAATATGGCCCCAGCCTGGTATACAGTGTTGGATTTGTATAGCTATTTCTGTTTCCAAAGGAATGGTTGCAATTTCTCTTGTTGTTCTTGCTGATTATCCTTACCCAATAAATGGTATTGATAATGTGGACCTATTGTTGTCTGGAATTTCTACTTTAGAAACATGCGTGTCTCGCCATATCCATCAAAGCTTGTCATTCTGAGCTTTTTGCAGATCAAAGAGATGCAATGGAGTTTTGCAGTTGGTCAAGGATCTCCAATTTAACGTTCTCCAGGATAAGAAATATGCATCTACTTGTAAGCGGGTGCCAAAATCTTCTGCTGAAATAGATTAAATGTACAACAGTTGAATAGCTTGAATAGATCATGTGCTCGGTCGTGTTCATGCAATACACAAGTAATTACAGAGAAGATTATATCGACAGTGGCAGTACATAAAATACAGGCATATTGCCAGTTCTTTATTCAATTTACCAAACGAAACGTGTAATCTGCAAAATTGCTCACGACAATCCTTGGTTCAATTGCTCTACAACACAAGAACTGACAAAACATGGCCTGGGCTAGCATTCAAGAGGGCCACCGGTCTATGACATATAGCAGCTGACTATAGACGATTATGGATTGGATTCAATACTTATCTGGTGATACAGAAATGGTACACAAATAAATGACATTGGAAAGAAAAAAGCAAAGCTAGCCAACGGAACAGCTTTCTCGCAACAGCAGCTGCAGATAAAGCCTAAAGGAAGAAAGTCCACTGTAGAAAAGCTTACCTACTGTCAGCCTTTGTTGTTATATATATATATATATATATATATATATATATATATATATATATATAGCAGAGTACAAGAGTGATCGTCCCATATATACAAGGTAATCTAATTATTCTAAATAGTATGAAATATTAGAGATATCATAGAGAGATTATAGATAGCATGGTAAAGAGAGTATCATGATTAATTAATCATGATAGAATTACAAGAATCCTAAAGTTGTCAATATCTCTTTCATCCTCGGTGGGAGTGAACCAATGAAGTGCTTGTCACGATTGGGAACAAGCTTGGCAGAGCAGAGCGGTTTAGTGAAGATATTTGCAGTTTGATCAGAACCAGCAACATTTTCTAACAAAAGGTCTCCGCTAGCAACCTGTTCTCGGACGAAATGGATATCAATTTCAATGTGCTTTGTTCGATGATGAAAAACTGGATTCTTGGCCATAGTCACAGCACTGATATTGTCACAGTACAACTTTGGAGGTGGAAGACAATAGCCAATACTCTGTAGCAAATTCATAAACCACATGAGTTCGGCTATAGTGGATGTTAATGCACAATATTTTACCTCTGCCGTGGAACGAGATATTGTGGCCTGCTTCTTGGCACCCTAGGATAACATGTTGTTGCCCATATATATAGCAAAACCAGATGTGGATTGCCGATCATCATGGTAGCCGGCCTAGTCTGCATCACAAAAGCCATGGAGAGCAATTAAAGGAGTGTGAACAAGGTGAAGACCAAGATTAAGGGTGCCCTTCAAATAACGAAATATTCTCTTCACAACAATGATATGAGGCTCCCTAGGTGCATGCATGTATTGATAAACACGATGAACATAATAGGAGATGTCAGGTCTTGTGAGAGTAAAATATTGCAAGGATCCAATAAGCTAGCAATAAAAAGTTGGATCAGATAACAGGGCATCATTAGTGGTTGTCAATAATGTTCCTGAGGTAAGGGGAGTGGCAACTGGTTTGGCTCTAGCTAGACCGAATTTTTACAGAAGGGACACTAGGTACCGTGTCTGAGTTATAGTGATAATGGTTGCATCCCTAGCAATTTGAAGACAAAAAAAGTAATGAGTATCACCGAGATCCTTCATGCTAAACACAAAGGAGAGATGAGATATAAATGCAGAGATTTGTGAAGGAGAGCTCCCAGTAATAAGTATATCATCAATATAGATTAATAAAAGAATGATATTTGAACCCTGTCATTGATAAAACAATGAATGATCATAGGGACATCGAAGAAAACCCATTGATTGGATGTAGGTGCTGAATTTCATATACCAAGCACGCGGTGCTTGTTTTAAGCCATACAATGCTTTATAGAGGAGACAGACATGTTGTGGAAGAGCAGGATCCTCATGACCAGGCAGTTAAGCTAAGTACACACGTTCTTGTAAATCACCATGAAGAAAAGCATTATTGACATCTAATTGTCTAATGGTCCAGCCCTGAGATAAATCGATTGTGAGAATGAGCCGAATAGTACTTGCCTTGACAACGGGGCTAAAGGTTTCATCATAGTCCAACCCTGGAAGTTGTGTAAAGCCTCTGGCCACAAGTCTAGCCTTATACCTGTCAAGTGTTTCATTGGATTTTGTTTTAACTTTAAAAACCCACTTACTGCTTGCTACATTCATATCTAGTTTTTGAGGAACCAAAGTCCATGTGTTATTGGCATGAAGAGCATCCATTTCAGCTTGCATAACCTGCTTCCATTGAGGATGTTGAAGTGCCTGTCGGTATGAAGTGGGCTCTGGTGGCTGAGCTGCAAGGTCAACAAGAAAACAAACAGGTATATGATATCTAGAAGAAAGGAAGACTTTTGGTTTAAGATTCCCTGTTTGAGTGCAGGTGACCATTTGATGAGTACGTTGTGGAATACTGGGAGGAGCAGACACAGGTGATGAAGAATGCAATGCTAATGGCAATGGAATGGGAGACAGATGCACTGAAGAGTGGGTGGCTTCCATCAGTTGTGTAGGCACAACCCCTACAGCAGCCATTCCAGCAGACTGGGAACTAGTAGGTGAGTGTTGTAAAGTAGTATTATGAAGAGATTTGGGAAGTGCTTGTAGTTGAAAAAGTTGACTACAAGAGGAATGAGAGGCTGTAACATTCTTGAATGGAAAATATTGCTCATTAAATCTGACATGTCTGCTAATATAGAGGTGGCCTGAATGTGGTTCAAGGCAACAATATCCCTTATGTTTGGCTAAATATCTAAGGAATACATAGCATATTGATTTGTGTTCCAGTTTGGTCCGACCAAAAGGTGAAAGTAATGGATAGCAGGAGCAACTAAAGACCCGTAGAAAGTCATGTTTGGGTGAAGAACCAAAAGCAAGCTCATGAGGAGACATGTGATCAAGAAATGAAGATGGCTGACGATTGATTAGGAAGACAAAAATGTTGAAGGCTGCTGTCCAGTATTTAACTAGGACAAAAGCATATGCTAGCAGAGTTAAACTTGTCTCGACAATATGTTGATGGCTTCGTTTAGCCAAACCATTTTGTTCAGGCGTCCCTAGACATGAAAGTCTATGAATTATACCATTAGCTGCAAAATGAGTCTGCAATACTGTGTTTACAAATTCACCACCACCATCACTCTGAATAATTTTTACAGAGTTATTGAATTGTTTTGCCATTCGTTGAAGGAATGCAGGGAAAATCATGGCAACAACAGATTTTCAAGCCATAAGGAAAAGCCATATATAACATGAATATTCATCAACAATGAGTAAATAAAACCGAAAACCATCATAAGAGGAGATTGATGCAGGCCCCTGGACATCAATATATAAAGTATGTAGAAAAGAATTTGCATATGTTTGACGAGAATGAAAAGGCAACTTTGAAGACTTTCCCAGCATACAACTATCACAAAACGCTGTCATTTTATTTAAAGATGGTAAACATAATCTGCTAAGAATTTGAGAATGAGGGTGACCAAGGCGAGTATGCCACAGACTGCCTGGAACTTTATTTGCTAGAAAACTGAGTGAAGGCTTTGAGAGTTGCTGCAAATTGATAGGATATAGACCATTCGCCATGGGACCTTTAAGAATCACTTGATTTGTCTTCATGTCCTTAAGAAGGAATCCCCGTGGATAAAAGAGAAAATAACAGTTATTATCTCTTGTAAACTGAGACACAAACAATAATTCTCTTTTGATATCAGGAACAACTAGAACATTATGGAGCTGAAGAGTAGTAGTTGGCAAAGTAGTATGTCCAATACCAGTTATAGATAAACCATTACCATTGCCAACCATAACAGTATCAGTAACAGAATATGGATGAATACCTTGCACCTCATTGGAATTAGGAGTCATGTGCTGGTTTGCACCAGTTTCGGGATACCAAGTGTCCTTTGTAGTTTCTCCAATTTGGATGGCAACAAAAGCCTTGTATTGTTCTGCTTCTTCATCTGAGGCGAAACATCCATCTGCTTTATGGTTTGGACCGCCACATCGAAAACATGTAATGCCACCTCGTCCACGACCAAAACTGCGGCTTCCATAGGTAAATGAGGACAACTTGGCTCTAGAAGAATTGTCAATAGAACGAGAG
>JAAWWB010000058.1:0-50006 GCA_018804465.1 Populus tomentosa
CTTCTTCTTCTTCTTTCCGTTCTTCCTAGTGAAACCTTGGACTTTTTTAGCGTTGAACTCATGGTAAGAGAGAGCTGTTTGGCTGAAAGAGAGAGAGAGAGGGAGAAGGATATAGAGTTTTCCTTCTTGATAGTAGGAGAGAATTTGAGTCAGCCTCGTGGTATTAAGTAGTTGCACATGGCAACTGGTTTTGTTGGTTAACTACAAATGTACCACTCATTGGCCTGTTGCTTATCTTATTATTCTCTTGCTTTTCTTCCCCTTTTCTTTTATATATTTACAAGATTGTGCTTCGAATTATTTATTTTTATAGCCTTGTATTCATTAGAAATTTATTGGAAAGTTATTTTGAGTTTTAAAATTTAACTATGATAAAATTTATTGATGTAGATAGAATATTGAAGCTATGCATATCATATCATATCATATCATATCATATCATATATATATATATGTATGTATATTGTTAAAAATAGCATCAGCATGAGAATGATGGTTACAAAAGGAGAAAAAAAGAAGAGAAGAAATGACGTTTTGAGTTCAAATCTTCTCATGAAATTTAAGAGAAAGAAATAGTTAAAATTTGGTATCATTCATTCATACATTTCTCTTTGAATAACCACTATACATAATTGAAATGCTAGAATTTATTAGATCTAAAAATTTATCAGCTAGTAGAGCATATCTTTAATCTAGAAAACATATTTACAATCAATCTATATATGGAAATATATCAACTTGTAATTATTTCTAGAATCTTCAAACTTCCCTTTAAATTGATGTGTAGATGTCGTTCATTCTTAATCTATTAAGACCATCATGAAATGCTCGACTTGATACAACTTTGATGAGAAGGCCAACATATTGTTATTGAGACAAGACATAAGGTGTTTCAATGATCCTTGCTTCTAGTTTCTTATTGATGAAATGCCTATTAACTTTCACATATTTGATTCGATCATGTTGAATTGAGTTGTGGGCAATATCACAAGTTGCCTTGTTAACACAATACGACTTCATTGGGTTGCCATGCTTAATTTTTAGATCTTCTAATAAATTATGGATCCATAATAATTTACATATTGCCTTAACCATTCTTTTAAACTCAGATTTAGCACTAGATAAAGCAATTACAACTTGCTTAATTAAATAACTAGATTTTCACCTACAAAAATGAAATATCCTTTTGTGGACCGTTTATTTTTTATTGATCCAGCCCAATCAGTAATAGTGTATCCCTTGAAATCTAGATTATTATTTTTTTTCTTTAGCATAATCCTTTTTCCCATAGATGACTTTAAGTAACATAAAATGCGGGTTACTACATTTATATGTTTTTCATTTGGAGAATATATGAATTGGTTAACAACACTTAGTGCATATGCCAAGTCAGGCCAGGAATGTGCAAGATACATTAGTGTCTCAACTATTTTTTTATAACTCTTCTTGTATATTGGAAATTGATCTGGATATATGCCTAGCTTTAAATATTCTTCTATGGGAATGCTAATTAGACTACATGTCATCATAATAGTCTCGTTTAATAAGTATAATACATATTTTTATTGAGATAGAAAGATACCTTCTTTTAATATTGACACTTCAGTACTAAAGAAGTATTTCAATGGATTAAGATCCTTTATCTCAAATTCTCAAGCTAAGTGGTTCTACAATGCACTCCTTGCTTTTAAATCATTTCCTGTTAATATCATATCATCAATATACACAATGAGACAAGTAATCATTCCTTTATTATGCTTCATAAAAAGAGTATCATCTCTAAGTTATTTTGCTTGTATCCAAAAGCTTTTATTGGCTTTGTAAACCTTTCAAACCATGCTCTTGAAAACTGCTTCAGATTGTATAAGGCCTTTTTTAATCGGCAAACATGTTTTCCACCTTCTGACTGAATATTGTATATGGGAGGCAACTTCATATATATTTTTTCTTGAAGATCTCTATGCAAAAAAGCCTTATTCAAATCAAACCAGTGTAATGGCTAGTCAAGATTCACCATTAGGTATATAAGAATATGAATAATATTGATTTTTGTTACTAATACAAATGTCTTCATGTAGTCAATTCTATAACTTTGATTGTATCTCTTAGTGAGTTGTCTCATTTTAAATCATTCAATGGTTCCATCTGCCTTGTATTTGATTGTAAAAACCCATCTAAATCCAACAAGTTTCTTTCCTTCAGGCGGTTCAATAACTTACCAAGCTAAGTTATTTTGAAGTGACTTCATTTCTTCATTCATAGCTTCCTTCCACTTAGGGTCTCTAAGAGCTTCCTGCATGTTAGTAAGAATAGATACAATAAATATTTCAGAATGCACCTAGGATTGGCACTAAGAACAGGTTCATAGTTAACTCTAGATATACCTCTAGTAGCTCAATTGGGTAATGCTTTTAAAAACAAATTGAGATTCAGAATGTACCTAGGGTTGTATCTGGGGTTTAGGAAAGGAATTTTCCTCATAAAATAATTGGTAAGGTGGTACTTTAAGTGGAGTTGCTTCCATATGATTTCAATTATTTTCCCTACCTAAAAAGTCAACTTGTTGGTTAAGAATAGGTTGTTCACCATTCAAATGGTCAATCAGTTGGTCAAGAACAAGTTGGTCACCATTCAATCGTCTGATAGGTCGAGAGCAGGTTGCTCACTTTTATCCAAAACATCACCATTTATATTTGAATGATCCAAAGAAGGATTCAAATTTAGAGTCTACAATTCATGTCATTTCTCCCCTTGGATTGAAAAGTCGGGAACAATATAGTACATTTTATTTTCATGAAAGACAACATCAAGGGTGAGATATATCTTTTAGGATGGGAATGATAATAACATTAACCTTTCTAAAGTGAGGAATAACCAATAAAGACATATCAAAAGGCTTGTTGTTCTAGTTTGTCATGCAATGGCTTGGGAAGATGCATAAAATTCACGCACCTAAAAATTCTAGGTCATAAATCCAGAGCGATAGGAGCACTTATAGTCAAATAAAGGACTTTAAAGGGAGTCTGAAAATTCAATGAGCTGGAGGGTATATGGTTAACGAGGTAAGCCGCAACACTAGTGTTTCACTTTAATAAATAGTGGGCATGTGAGAACCAAATATAAAGGCTCTAGTGGCATGGAGGTCAACCAAAAAGAGGCTACCTAGTTGTTGACCTCCATGCCACTAGAGATAATGAAATGTTATTTGTGAATGCGTATTGCAAGGGAAATCTGGAGTGCTTTTGCCAAAGCATTCTATGATGGATCGAATGAGACACATCTCTTTGCATTGAATCAATATGCCTTTACCATCAAACATGCTAGTAGACCTTTGTCAATTTATTATGGTGAGCTTGTTGAAATTTTCCAAGAATTAGATTATACACTACCTCAATTTATTTGCCACCTAGCTTTTATGCCAGATTTCCCTTGCAATACGCATTCACAAATAACATTTCATTATCCCTTGACCTTTTTGGTTCTCTGCATATCACTTTGTATAGGTAGCCTCAATTTACTTTGGTGGATCAGTTTTACCCATAATATATTTGAGCTTTTCACATTCTGCGATTTACATCTTTATTATTTTGGACCATACATCATACTTAGTTTTGGTGATGACAACTCTAGCATAAAAGCTATATATATTTTTTTTTGATAAAAATGGATTCCTAGGGTTAATGGTTTGAGAGTAGAGGATTCAGGAGCTATATGATGGTAGTTATTTGCTGCGATGGTTATTCAAAATAATAAGAGAGGTTTATGTTTCAATGAAGGTTTTTGGAAGGTTGTGATACCAAGTTAAAATTTGGTATCATTCACTCATTCATACATTTCTCTTTAATATGATGGGCATAAATAGCAACTATACATAATTTAGAATGCTAGAGTTTAGTATTAGTTTAATATGCCTTGTAGTCAATCGATTGGTTACACGTGACATTATTTTATTTATGTAAATACATATTTATTATTAACAAAGACTTAATTTATCTTTAATATTCATATAGTATTAGATTAATGAATCTAATATTTGAAATATGAATCTAGAGTATAAATAAAGTGTATGGGATAAAAATATTTTGTAATGAAAATTATAAAGTTGTTATAATTATGAGATTCTTATTTCATCAAAGCATAATTATTTATAAAATGTTTCTAGTCAATGCTCTCTTAATACTTGGACATTCATTAGAGTCATCGAGATTGGTACATATTATGTTCTTTTATTTATGAAAGAAAGTAGTTATTATCATAAGTTGAGGTGTATAAAGGATACCTAGAACTAATATGTAGGTGTTTTTCATAAAACATGTACAGTAAACTGATCCACATGATAATTTCATATGGAGATATCACCTATTTCTTTAGAAAGGCTCATATGACGGTTGTGTAAGTGATCCTTAGACTTGAGATCACTAAGTTATCTTCTATAAGGAGTGTTATATTTTGATCCTGTTACATATTATCTTTGTAAAGGTAAAAAAATAGGCAGACATTTTATATAACATAAACTATATGAAGGTATTTGCTTTATTAAGAGATGATTCATCACTCTAAATGAATTAGAGAATATGTATTTAATTCAGGGATTATAATTCTAGTCTTAGAAATCAAATAAGGACTTGATTGATTAAATTTCTAAAATTATTCTTAAATAATATATGGATATTATTTAAGGGGCAAATAGATATTTTATCGTTTATAACGTTTTTAGGATTCCCTATAAATATAAAGTTATGACTTTTATTTCTTAAAAGGTTGTCTATTAAAAAATAATAATTATGTAAGTCACAAATAAAGAGTTAGCACTCTAGGCATATCAATTCCTTTATCCTAAATAGGGATTTAAGAGATTTCTCACTGGTGGTTCATGTGGATTACCGTTGGAGGCTGAATAATTAGACAGCTTGAAGTTTGCAAAAACTCAACCTTTAAATAATTATTCAGAGATGAAGAAGATCATATCTTAAGACAATAAATTCCTAAATAATATATGGATATTATTTAAGGGGCAAATAAATATTTTACCTTTTATAACATTTTTAGGATTCCCTATAAATTTAAAGTTATGACTTTTATTTCTTAAAAGGTTGTTTAATAAACAAAAAAATATTATGTAAGTCACAAATAAAGAGTTAGCACTCTAGGCATAGCAATTCCTCTATTCTAAATAGGGATTTAAGAGATTTCTCACTGGTGGTTCATGTGGACTACCGTTGGAGGCTAAATAATTAGATGGTTTGTGGTTTGCAACAAGCCAGCCTTTAAATAATTATTCAAAGACGAAGAAGATCAAATATTAAGACAATAAATTCCTAAATAATATTAAGGGGCAAATAGATATTTTACTGATTATAATGTTTTTAGGATTCCTTATAAATATAAAGTTATGACTTTTATTTATTAAAAGGTTGTCTGTTAAAAAAAAATTATATAAATCACAAATAAGAGTTAACACTCTAGGCATAGCAATTCTCCTCCCCTAAATAGGGATTTAAGATATTTATCACTGGTAATTCATGTGAATTATCATTGGAGGTTGAATAATTAGACGGCTTGTAGTTTACAACAACTCAGTTTTTAAATAATTATTCAAAGATGAAGAAAATCAGATCTTAAGACAATAAATTCCTAAATAACTTTAAATCTATCTAACAAGATTCTAGAAACTCCTGAATAATTTTGTTTTATTATTTTCACTATATGTATGATATTCGAGAGGCTAACATTTATGATTACAAATATGTAAGCCAGTAAAGCATATCTCTAATCTAGGAACATATTTACAATCATATGGATGTATACCCTTCAACAAGAATCAAACACTTTTTCCTTGCATGGATAAAAATATTTCACAATTATTTTACGGAGTCTACTACAAATGTAAATGTATGCAAATCTTTAATTTTACAAGATTAACTCTGATAAAATACTAGTAAAATTAGATAATTTAATTAAGTTAGTAGAGATCAAAGTTAAAGTCTCTAAGACAAAACAAATCATTTTTTTTTCTAAAAGGGTGCCAATATAGTTAATTTTGTAACCTTTAACTTTTACATTAATTACAAGCATGAGCTATATATTCACTCTTTACTCGCAGACAATAACCAAACAACTTTTGCTCAGTCGATGCCATCTACATGAAATGATCATGCATGTTTTAAGCATGTAACCCTAAAGTACATATATTTATATATATCCCTTGACCCTCGTTTGCATTGCAAAAGAAAGGTGGAAAGGAATGGGGAAGGTGAGCAGGTAGGAGGATATGGGAACCAAGAAATCTCCAACATAGACAGATTCATTGTCCAGATAATTTAATAGTAATTTGTCGTTGAGGGGCCACTAATGATAAGAACATTGGGGGGTCCTCCCAGTGGGGATCAGGTCCTACTTCTACAGATTTTTCTATGCATTTCAAGGTTGTTCTTGCAGTTTTACGTAGAAAACGACACCATTTTCGTATTTTGATTGAAAAGTTAAAGCGGGAAGGTGGGCACTACTTGCAAGCCACAAGGAGAGAGTCCTTGGCACTGGCACCAAAAGCCCGCCTATCTGTATTTGCACATGTAAAGATTTCAAATTCTTCATTTCCAGTGTAGCCCCCCCTTCCCTATCATGTTGCCAATACTTAATTTTTATCTTTAGTAATTTTGGAAGCATAGTTTTGTAAAGCAACTGAATTCTCGTAATAATAATAATAATAATTAAACAAAAGTTAGCACACGAAATCCAATGATGTCGCATTTACTGTTTATATAATGTTGATGTATAGGCTGAAGATTGATGGATAATACTGGATGGATAGACATGGCAGCTGGTGCAAACTAATTTAATACAAATCAATATATTGGGTGAACATATGTTTCCAAGGTTTATAGGTGCGGTTGAGAGTTCACATTCCTACACATGGAACGTGGAGAGAAGCTTTGCCCTAATTTATTAATTAGGTTCTAGCTAGGAGTACTTATAGGAAGTGAAGCGACAAGAAAGATTAGTAAATTAATTGACAATTGAGAGCCAAATGATCCAAAGAAGAAAAGGGTAGTTGAAAAAAACAGTGTCGCCAAAATCCCAGGTTGTTCATCTCAAGGTTTCATAAAATAAAGACATGTGGTGGTGGTTTAGAAGTAATGGAGCAATGAAGAGGGCAAATCAGTGAGTGAAAATCACATGATGTACTAATTTGGGAATGTGGCTTCCTCTGAAGGGAGCATGTGAAAGTGATATGGACCAGCAAAGCATGAATAGCGAGAGAGAGAGAGCACATGGGTTTGCACATGGAAAGGGAGAAGAGGGAAGAAGTTCAATTATCTTTGCCTTTGTGGAAGGAAAGGATTGGCACGTGACAAAGGGAGGGAGAGACAGTGAAGCAGCATGAATGAATTGTACGGCATGTTCTGCACATTCCCCGCATCTTCTTCTCCTTTTTCTGCCTCTCTTTCCTTTCAAATATATATATTTTGTAATTACAATAGGACTGCAGGCTGGATACACATGTTTTCCCTTGGTTTTTAAGCTACATGCAGCACGTGACCTTTTGATTTGGTTAGTGTAACTAACAGGAGGATTTATGGTTTAGTGTAAAGGGAAGAGAATTGAGAAGTGAAGTCATGCAAACAGTCGGATTCAGGCTATATTAATTAGGGTTAACTACATTTGATTTGTGTAATAAATGAAAATCAACTGGGTTTGTTTCGAAGAAACACATGCATGGAATTGAAGAAGAAGAAGATGACAAAAGGACATTATTACGATTCATATACGACAGAGATGTGAAGAAACATCATCTTCTTTCTCTCTGCTTCCTGCTGCTATTTTTGGAGGAGAAAAAGAAAGGCGGTTTCTGCCGCGTTAGTCATGTGCTGCTATTTGCTTTGATACTTTTGTTTTCTGGGATCGCTAGCATAATAATCAACCTTTTCTTGGGCTCGGAGCTCATGCATGGCCCTCTTGTTTTGTCTGACATGGTACACTTGTGGATTGTTGTTCTCTCTTTTCTCGATTTTCATGGTTGAATTTTGGATTACTTTGTGTTTCTTGTTGGGTCCAAAACCATATTTAAATTGTTTCAACAAAGCTGGCCTGACAGAACAGTCTACCTTTTCCTTTTATCTGAAAACTGCCGAGCATGTAAATGAAGAAAACTAATGTATATGGTGTATGAATTTCAATGTTGCATCTCCTTTCATAGCGAGGATTTCGTAATCATGGTGCAGAGGTCATACTATGACAGACATCTAGTTATTTGGACATGAAAACGTGAAAATTATACGAGGGCTAAAGTGAAAATTAAGGTAAAAATAATTAGAGGGCGTTGTTGATTTAGTTTATAAATGAATAATAATAATAAAAAATGTCTATCCTATATTAGAAAGAAATATTCCCTCCTAAGTGTTTGTAAGTGTGAGTTTTTATTGTGTAGAAAATTAAGTAAAAGTCATGGTAGATAAGTTCTCATAGTATATTACAAGATTTCACAATTTTACCGATGGATATATTCCGTCGGTGTATGATTTATAGTTCGTCGATAATAAAATTATTGACGAACTCACCGACGAAAACAGTCTGTCGGCTTTCCTATCATCGGTAATACCAAATTTCATCGCTAATGAGGTTTGTAAAAAAAAAAAAAAAACCCAATTCCCGATGGTCTTACAAACGAAAATTTCATGCAAGAAGTTACCGCTTGAAATATACTGCTGGAATAAATCTGTCGATGAGTGAATTCAATACTAACAAACTATGTTCGTCGGTAAACTCGTCGGTGATTATGAAATCTACACCAAGCTACTAAGAAATGCCGACGGAGTTATTCCGTAGGTAAACTCGTCGATGACTGTAAAATTTGCACCAAGCTACTATGAAATGCCAACAGAGTTATTCCATCGGTAAAACCCTTGGTGAGTATTTTTTTTATTTCCATGATTTTAAATATTAAAAAAAAAATTGTTTAGAATTCATAATATAAAATTATATAAATTAATAGTAAAAAAACCAATTATGCAAATAAAATTTTTATTAAACATCAAAAAAATAAAGTTAAATAATATTCATTATAAACTGAATGTGTTTCAGAAAAAAATATTAAATTAACTATTAAAATTAAATAATGTTCATTACAAATTAACATAATGGCAGAGCTGGAGGAGGAGGCTGGTTGTTAAACGACTATAAAGGTGGAGGCGCATATGGATCACCACTCTGTGATGCCATGTTCATGACTATTTGGCGAAGCTGTTCATGATTCACTTTGAGTTTTGTACACTCCGCCGATAGGTGGTCATATTTTTCGGTGAGCTAAGCCATGGGTTGCTTCATGGCCATAAACTCCTTAGATTGGATGCTCGATACTGATTGGGAGCTCCCAACAATTGAGACATTACAGGCCATCTGCAAGTTCTCGGCCATGGTGTTGGAGATCCCGTAAACCTGATTTTTATCGGGTCCACCGGACTATCTAACCTCATCCACAAATCCGAATCGAATTCCGGATGGGTTGAAGCATCGTCCCCATACCTCTCCCTTAACCGGCTATTATAGGTCTTCTGAAAATGAAAAAAGTAATCATCATATTCAATTCAATAAAAATAATTACTTACAAAATAAAATGGTTGAACAAACATACCACAAAATGTCGAGCACGATTGTCAACCAACTGTTGAGCCCCTTTTTGGCGGTTTTGACCCCGCAAGTACGTCTCAACAAATAGCTCCATCGGGCTTGGCTCACGTCTAAGGGACGTAACCTATAATGAAAAAAAAATTAACAACAAATTAATTCAATAATATATTTCATTTAAATTAATCCTACCATCCGTTTTGCATGTGCAACAAACAGAACGGAGCCGCTGGTGTGCGGGTATGTGAGGGTATTGCACAGAACACCACCAGCAATGTGTTTGTTTCCAGGGATGGTGAAGATGTAGGGATTTTTGGATCTCCAACTAAAAAAACTATCCTCTCTTAGGCAGTCAAATTGGGGATGAAGTTTGATGCTCTCAGATCAGAGTCCAAAATTTCCCTTTCAATTCTGAGAAAAAACAAGGTGATGTTGCAGAATAAACGACTAATTCTACAGTTCACCTACAGTGGAAAGGAGAAACTAAGGTGCTGGTTCTTGTGTCTTGTACCGGATATCTTGATTCAAATGGTTCACTACAATCCATTGATAAAGATATGGATTTTTTCTAGGCCTCTATTGATGACATGGCTTCTTGTAGCTTGTGTTGTGTTACTATTGCATATAGACCATATAAATCGAACAAAGTTCTAGTTTATGAACAACAACTTGTAACTCAATAGGTGATTCCTCAAGATGATCTTGTCTTGCTTGTAACTAGTGGTGTAAAGGACCCATGTTGTCTAGAAGTGAGAGATATTCGAATGAGCCAAAATGTTGGTGTTAAGGTACATGTTGAATCCTATAACATATTTTGCATAACAAAACATGAAGAAAGACAAGTTGTATGGAAGATTGAATTTTATTGATTGTATAACTCTCTTAAATAGAGTTTTTGTTTAACAGGAAAACAATCAAATTTATAGATTACATAAAAAAATTATAATAACAAAAAAAGAAAATAATAACTGAATTTATACTTAATGACTTGATCTTCACGTAGAAATCTTCTAGCTAATCTTCTCCATAACCCTCCTGATCTTCTGCAGCTTTTAAGACATTCTTTCAACACTCCTCCTTATCTTAACATAAGCAAACACCTTGCTTCTTAATTCTTCAAAAATTTCTTTTGAAAGAGCTTTATGTAACACATGTGCAATTTGGTCATTAGTTTGCAATAAAGTAAAATAACTTCACCGTTTTCTGCACTTCTCTCTTAAAAATACAACTTAATTTTAAAGTGCTTAGTCCTTTCATGGAAAAAAAAAGTTTACAATAGAAATTACAGCCTGGCTGTCAACATAAATATATGTTGTCTAAAGTTGATCCATAAGTAAATCTACAAGTATTTTCCTGATCCAAATTGTTTAATTTACAATAGCAGTAACTACTACATGTTCAGTCTCAACTGTGCTTTGAACAACAACGTCTTGCTTTCTTGAACAACAAGAGAGCATTCCTAATCAAAAGCTGAAACAATAGCCTCTAGTCCTTTTCATATCATCCACGGATCCTACCCAGTCATTATCAGAATAGCCATGAAGCATAAAATTCTGAAAATGAGAAAAATTTATACCATAGTTCACAATACCCTTAATATATCATACAATCCTTTTAGCAGCTTGAAAATGTAAGTCACTAGCATAATGCATGAATCATGAGAGCAAACTTACTGTAAAAGTAATATCATGTCTTGTTGTTGTAAGATACATCAAACACTCATTTAAGCTTTTATATTGACCTTCATCAACTTTTTCTGCTTGATCATCCTTGTTGAATTTCTCCTTCTAATTCATAGGAGTGCTTGTGCTTTTGCATTTCTCCATGTGAAACTTTTTCAGTATCTCCCTAGCATATTTCTTTTGACATATGAAGATTTCATTATAGCTTTGCTTCTCCTCCATTTCTAGAAAATAAAATATCAAACCAAGGTCTGTCATGTCAAATACTTTGAACATTTCAACCTTGAACTCTTCCATCAGTTTCTCATCACTTCTTGTGACAAGTAAATCATCAACATAAACACATATAATAATTAAATTTGCATTTGTTTCTTTTACATATAATGTGGCCTCAATTGGACTTTTAACAAAGCTAAGTTTATAAAGATATTCATCAATTTTGCTATATCATGCTCTGGGAGCATATTTAAGACCATCTAATTCCTTTTTTAACAAGTAGATCTTCTCATCATACCCTTCAGCTTCAAAACTTTCTGGTTGTTCTATAAAAATCTCCATATACAGATAACCATTCAAAAAAGCAGATTTTACATCTAACTAATAAACTTTCCAGCCCTTTTATGTTAACAACACAAGTAGCATTTTGATTGTATCATATCATACTAAAGGTGCAAATGTTTCTGAGAAGTCCACTCCAAACACTTGAGCATAACCCTTCATAGGTAATTTAGCCTTATATATGTTTGTAGAACCATCTGCATTAAGTTTGGTTCTATAAACCCACTTGACTCTTATGCCCTCTTTCTGTACAGGTTTGTCCACCAACACCTAGGTTTCAATCTTTTCAATCATTCTAAGATTTTTTTTTCATTACTTTAATCCATTCATCATTCTTTACTACCTCTTCAAACTCTACAAGCTCACAAACAACAATGTTACTTCTTCCATAAACATCATATAAAAGATCTTGTACCCCTGACTAGCTTATCATCAATATTGTCATTAATAACTTTCTAAGTCGATGATTCCTTCTTCTATTTTGGTTCCTCCCATTTCCATTATGTGTCTTCTATAAAGTTAACATATCTACTTACCAAATGTCTTTCATTTTTTGGTTGGAAAATTCTATAGGTTTTGGATGGACTATTGTATCTAATTAATACTTTTGGTTCAGCCTTCGTATTCAACTTGTCTCTTTTAACCTGTGACATATAAGTAAAACAAAGGCAACCAAAAATTTTAAAATGTTGCAGGTCGGGTATGTATCCAAACCAAGCTTTAAATAGGGTTCTTTTATGTAAAGCATTGGTTGACATCTTGTTTAACAAATATATTGTTGTGTTTGCTGCCTTAGCCCATAGTTTCCTTGGCATCTCCCTTTCATACAAAATGCATCTAGTCATCTCCATGATGCTCTTGTTTTTTCGTTCACTAACACCGTTCTATTGTGGTGTGTATAGTGTTGCAAGTTGGTCTGCAATGCCATATTCATCACAGAATTGTTGAAATCTTCCACTAGTATATTTTTTTTTCTCATTGTCAGGCCTTATATTCTGTATCCTAAGTTGTTTAATACTTCTAGAATACATTAGCAACCTCATATTTTAATTTAAGAAAATAAATATAACAAAATCTAGAATAATCATTTATAAAGATTGTTTAGTATCTAGTACCATTTAGTGAAGTTGTTCTTTAAGGACCTCCAACATCTGTGTGCAACAGTTGAAGTTTATGTGTTGCTCTCCAAGCACTTTGAGGAAAAGGTTTTCTAGTTTACTTTTTAAATTGACAAGCTTCGTAATTTGTTAATCTATTCTTCAGCTTTGAAACATCTCTCACAAGATTATATCTATGCATGTACATCAGTCCAACATGATGAAAATGCACAAGCTTTCTATGACACAATTCTTCATTGCTTGTATTTTGGCAAAAGCAATCTGCTCCTCCTCTATAAGGATTAGAGCAAAACCTTTTGCTCTCATTTTCACATTGAATACGTTGTTGCCTTTGTTGTTTTTTTTATCAAGCATCATTTGTTTTCAAATTTGACTTTGCAACTTTTCTCTATAAGTTGTTCAACACTTAGCAAATCCTGATCACTGTCAAGCATATATAAAACATCTTAAATGTATTCAAACCTAAAAGGCTTCCTATAGCAACAATTTTTTTGCCTTTGATAGAAATATAATCACCATTTCCAATTTTTACTTTGAAAATAGTGGTTTTGTCGAGCTTTTTGATTTCGTTTACATAATATTAGCACTCTTGCTGTATAGTCTCTCACAGAATAGACAAAGGGGATGATGAGAAAATGATGAATTAGCAGATTCTCACTAATCTGTACACGCCATTACTGGATCTTGGCTACCAGCCATGTCCACCACTAAAGCTCCTCTGGGTATTTTCCGGACTTGCTACACTTTGCTGATGCATTCGCGATACGCTCCTGAATGGTCTCTGTGTTCGCAGATGTGATTTTGAACCCATAATTAGCCAAGCTCCATTAGAGGAATTGCATGGACTTGTGCTGGCTAAGGTATAACTAGAACATGTGGATTACTCATTCTACTAAGATTTTCAAATATACTTTCTGTTTGTAAACTTAAAGTTCATTTCATTGTACACGAAGACGAGCGAGTATCGAAATTCCAAGTCCAAGAAGTCGTCTAAAGCACAAGCACAATGCAGTAAAAAGAATGGGACTTTCAGTGCTTTTTGCAATAGCTGTGGGCTTATCTGCACCCCTTACAATGTTCAAAAGACAGGTCTTTCTTTAGAGAAGAAATCAAGACCGGTGAGGATTGTGAGATTCTCTAGGCTACGTTCATGAACCTGCATGCTTTGCTGTCTGTGGATGAGCCAAAAGTGATTTCCACAGCTCCTGCAAATTTTACTGCCAGTTAAAATATTGCTGGAAAAGAATATTTCCTGAGGTTGGCTACATGAAGTAGCCTTTTCCATCATTAGTCCCCTGTAATTCGAGGTACGACCAACGTTTTTCTTGGGACAAACACAAAGTTTCTTATCTATAGGATTTTCTTTAGTATGAATCAATTACTGCAAGGATTTAATTAATGGTGCCTGCAGGCCAGTACTTTTTTATATTCCAACTGGTACTGATTGATTCTTGGAAAATACTAGAGGAAGTTGGGAAGGCAGTTTTCACTGATTGGGCATAGGATAAGTACCTGGATATGCTTTCCAATTTCTTTATTCAAAGAAAGTTCATTATCATTGCATTTTTGGTAGCTAATATGGTGAATTTTAGAGGAAGTTGTAGATAGAGAAAAGAGTTTGAAATAAAAACTCTTCAAAAATTGGCTAATTTTAGCTCTGAATAACTTGATCTGATGATGGTGTATGCTATTGTAATTTTGAAGAAATCATCTAAAGATTCTAAATAAAGAAAGAGAGCAAGTACTTGATAATGCCAGGCTACATGTTACAAAAGCAAGATGCCAGACAACAGAGGCAAACACGCGAATTAATCTCTACCTCAAAGACATGTTGTAATGGCTGTAAAATAAACCACCTACGCCTTGATCCATTCAATAAATCTCTTGAAATTTTGATAAGAACTACCACCTTCTTTGATACTATTCATGACAGTTTCCTTGAGTTCCAATGATGTTGCTTTAAACTCTTCATTACTCAACAGTTGCTCCACCTTGTTCTTGATTTCTCCTCTTGTTATTATCCCATGTTCATCCTTGTTAAATCCCAATCCAACCTTCCAAATATCGCAGATGTAGCTTTGATTAAAGAACTGGTCAGCAAAGTAAGGCCAGCAAAGGAAAGGCACTCCATTGCATACACCTTCAATGACAGAGTTCCATCCACAGTGACTCACAAAACAAGCAACAGAAGGGTGTGCCAGCACATTTTGTTGTGGTGCCCAAGTCACCATCTTACCCTGAGGGCTCACTCTGTCTTTAAATTCTTGTAAAAAAGCATTAGGTTTTCCATTGGTTATATCTGGCCTTGAAACCCACAAGAATGGTCTATTAGTCAGATCCAATCCCAGAGCCAATTCTTGGAACTGAGTAGGGCTTAGAACAGTTGAACTTCCAAAAGCAAGATAGATGACTGATTGTGGTGGCTGCTTATCTAGCCATTCCAAACATGTTGAGTCCTCTTGCCAGAAGCTTCCTACTGAATCTCCAAGTCTGTTGCTAGCTACAAGTGGTCCTATTGGAATGATGTGTGGAGACAAGTTGAATGCTCCAGGCTCAAGTTCATAAGCTGAGTTGCATAGCAGCCATTCTGTTAGCTTCATGGATTGGATGTTCTTAACCATTAGTGCAAAAAATAATTTCTGGGAATTCATGTTGCCAAGACAAGCCCATACGAGCTGTGCTGTGTTTATTGCGGGCATGGTCGGGGAGAGCATAATTGTCTGCATTTTCACGGGGGTTCCTGCGAAGAAAAACTCAATCATGATGCCAATTGCATGCTTTTCTCGTCCATACAGGTAAAAATCAAGCAAATGATTGACTTAGTGAATTATCTTAGAGTTTAAAATAGCATGCCTTTTCTGTTAATTTCTTAGCATGGAGCTCTCTATCGTAATAAAAAGCAAGGGAAGGTTCAAGTGTTACTGTTGATAAAATTGGATAGAACATCTCATCGGGACAGACAAAAAATGGTGATAGAAAGAGCTACCTTCCTTGTCTATGATTCCGTCTTCAATCAGTTTTGGGATGCTGAATCCCTGGACTAACATTGCAGCTGCAGCAGAACAAAAAGCAGCTCGCTTGATCCCCTTCTTTTCTGCAAGTTCCAAGGCCCATCCAATAGTCTGATCAGCGAGGATGCAACTGATCTTGTCACTGTCCGATGCATTGATCCTTTCTATGAACTCCTCTATTTTTCCTGGCATAAGCCTCAGGAACGTTTCAGATCTTTTCCCTGGCTTAAACCTATCCTCCCCAGATTCCAGACCATCAGAAAACGAGACTAGATGTATCAAATCTTCTGTGTCACCTTTCACTTTCAAACCCGATGCATTCCTGATACGCTCTTCATTGTGTTGTGTGTTTACAAATGTGATTTTGAACCCATAACTAGCCAAGCAGTGTGAAAGCTCCAGTAGAGGAATTATATGGCCTTGCTCTGGATAAGGTATAACTAGGATATGTGGATTGCCCATTCTAGTTTATAGTTCTTTTGTCACTGCTTTAAGTGATTTTGAACTTGGAATTCATGCCATTCTTCAGGGGCCTGGAAAGAACAGGCCGGTAAGTTGACACTTGTTCTTCTTCTTCTTGTATATATCATGTTTATTGGAATACATTACTATTCCCTCATCACCTCCCACCTAATGAGATGTTGATGTTTTGCTTTGTTTATATCAGATTAGTTTGGTGCGTTGTCTTTCCAAAATATTGATTAGCTTTCTCTATCACAGGTGGTCCTGATTCTTGCCCAAATACCTGTCCAAGGAGCTATTTAATACTGTCTAGGATTCATCATTTTGCATTTGCCATTTAATTTAATGTCACCTCACTGCATATATATATGTGTCTGTGTCTGTCAGGATTGTCAACGAAATCTTCAGCATTATTTTGCACTCTACATGAATTATTGCACCTACGTATATTTATCTTTCTTTTTTTTAGTTTAACGTAGGTGTTTGGGCCAGCTTGCGCGCACCTCGACTAATCCCACGGGTCCTGAAATTAACGACTATGTAAACCTCTAGTGGCCATCATATAGGCAACCCAGGACTCGAACCTGAGATCACAGAGGAAGCAAACCTCTTGGTCCCAAGCTCTTACTACTAGGTCACCACCTAGATGGTTATATATTTATCATTTTGCATTAACTAAACAGGGACGACAGTAATGGAAAATTACTCAAGAGTCTGATCCTTGCATATATTAGCAAAAAAAACTAAACAGGGACGACAGTAATGGAAAATTAAACAGCTAACATGAGCTTATTTTTTTAATTTATTAATCAAGTATAATTAAATATTAAAAATAAAAAACATTTATTAATAATAAATATAGTTTAAATTAATAAAACTAATATACTTGTAACCGATCAATTGATTATAGAGTATAATGACTAATAATCCAATTTACTCGGCATCTTATTCTCCCTACAACGAACAAACAAACAAGCTTCCGCGATGCTTTTTTAT
This sequence comes from Populus tomentosa, assembly GCA_018804465.1. Taxonomy (NCBI): domain Eukaryota; kingdom Viridiplantae; phylum Streptophyta; class Magnoliopsida; order Malpighiales; family Salicaceae; genus Populus; species Populus tomentosa. The sequence goes on from JAAWWB010000058.1 coordinate 17,452, forward strand.
TCTTTTTCGTTCGAGCTTTATGTTCTGTCATCCTCGTGAGTATTTCTTTAGTACAAGACACTCTTTATTAAAAATGGGATATCTTTTGGTATAATCATGAGGTTGGGGTTAAAATTTGCTATATCACGAGCTGTTTTGATGTCCAAATTAAGATTTGGAAACTATTGTCGTAGAATTTTATTTATTTATCTTCCTTGTTCTTGTATTTTTCATTTAGAGTACCATGAGTCTAACAATAATGGTAGAGCTAGTCTCGGAGAAGCAAGGAAAGAAGAGCCTGTTTTTGTTTTTGTTTTTGTAGCTTTCCAACCACAGAAGAGCTTTGGGATCTGCGTGCTCTGCAAAATTCAACCTGCGTGCTCTGCAAAACCTTTTTTGGGTGGAACCAAAATTTGTCAACAACCACAGAAGAGCTTTGGGATCTGCGAGCTCTGCAAAATTCAACCCGGTGCTCTGCAAAACTTTTTTTGCAAATCTTGCTCAACAACCAAGATTTTATCCTTCTAAAGCATCTACTGAACAAAAATCTTGTAAGATTACAACGGGAAGCCATTGTAGATGACAACGGGACTCCCACTGCGCACACTCGTCAGAGGGCCTTGAACAAAATAGACTTTAAGCTGAAATAAACCCTCCGATCTGCTCCTCCACTTGAGAAATAGGCATATTGCGCCATCGAACTGCCACCTCAAGAATCGGTAACAGAGGGTGCTAAGATGAAAATGTTTCTCTTAGAATAATCCATCCTCTTATGGCTTCCATAACTCAACCCTTGAAGAAAAGACATCTTCTCAAGTTTGTAGTGGCTTAAAAACATCCAGTCACTCGCATAAACAAATAGTCACACAGCAGTTGAGGACGATGCGAAGAAATGAACTGATTTTCACACCGATTGCAGACAAAGAAAGGGAGAGGAAACAGATTCTACAGGTGGGTTGGGGGAGTAGAAATTTAAACTGAAGTTGATAACAGGATGACAGATTAACAAATAATAATCACAACTCTCACCTCATCGCGCAGAAATTCCAGAGCAAATGCGGAGCTTCGAGTCTACCCCACCACTGATCACACTATGGCCTTTCCACCAGTCAGCACATAACACCTGAATTGCGGCACATCACCACATAACGATGAAATTTCTTTAATCTGTTTCAATGGGAAAGGCTTAAAAAATTTCTTGAATCGCTGTAACAAAATCATCATCATTGAATTTTTGCTTTGTTATAAAAAAAATTATTCAGATGTTTTAATAATATTGAGTGTATTTTTTTTTTAATAATATTGAGAAGCATTTACCTTTTTATTAATAATTATCATTAGTATTTTTTATAATTATATTATTAAATTAAGTAAGTTTATTATATTTTTTTAATTCATTTGTCTTTTTTTTTTTTACATTATACATGCTCTCTATATATTATCGGTTCGAGTCTTATAAATATTAAAGTTAGTAAAGACTTACATGATTTTTAACTTCAAGGCTCGTAAAATTAGTTGAGATAAATACAAATTGACTCAGACATTCATATTAATTAAAAAATAAAAAGAGACAAAAATAACCTAACATATTTTCGAAACTGAAACACAGTAAATTTAAGCATGAGCTTCAAAGTTTAACAAAAATATTGCATTGGGATAAAGTAGAAGTCCATAAAAAGTTCGACAACATGTAAGGACGCAGTCCTACAGGGCTAACAGTCATTACTCTGAGGGTAACTATTTCATCATTACATGCCCCCCACCACCATGAACCTTTCTATCCACGTGAAGCCGTCACCTGAGCCAAGCAAAATGGGCTCCTGGCATCAGCACCAGCGTCATCTTCAGCAAAATTAGCAATCAATTCCGCAACCCATTTGGGATTATCCACATGAGGGAGATGGCCGGAGTCATATACTTCACGAATAATTGCATTAGACAGTTCAGAGTGCAATTTCTGCATTAAATTCGGTGAAGACATTAGGAAGAAAACCCTACCTATTAGCCTTGACGTAGTTAAACTTTCAGTAGTGAACTAGCATTAAGGGCTGGTAAGTTTACTAGATTTAGACGCAAGGCAAAGTAAGCTTTACGAACAAGGACAACAATGTTTCCAAGTAGATAGAACAGTGATGACAACTTCTAAGAGCAAAATAGATATGATTAGGATATTACCACTACAAGCTTGTAGCTCACAATCTGATCTTTCTCACCACATATGATCAGGGTTCTGTGCTTCACCTGTTTTATAACAACAATACATTCAGAAATGTGGTATTAACAGTATGCATCATCCAATATATATATATATATATATATATATATATATATATATGTCTTAGTTAAGGCTATCCTCCACACTGTTGAAAGCATGACCGATCGATGGAGTTTATTATATTATATCTTCAATGGAATGAAGATGAGCAATTCTATTCGATGAAGTGATTCATTGTTGAAGCTTGAGTTTATGCTTCTTTAGCAAGAAAATAATTTAAATGTTTTAACTCCCAGAATTCGCACCAACACATAATCTCTCTCTCTCTCTCTTCTTTCTATCATGAAGTTGCAGTAGCATAGTAACATGTATTTCATGAAAGTTAATTCATCACGAACTATATGCATGGATTGATTCACTAAATCATCATCATCATCAACTAAGAGTAACTTCACTAAAATATATACAACAAATTGATATAGATGCTATCCTTTCTTATCATTTCAGCATTAAGTTACAATATTGTACCTTTTTTATCTGGGAAATAACATTATAGCCCCCACTTAGCATGAAACTGACAGTTGCGTCTTTCCACCATGGTAGCAAACAATGTAATCGGCCAACCTAAATCACGACAAGAGAACAAAATAGGCATTAAGTTACACCTTAAACAAAACTAGGCAAGATCACCTACAACTTGGACTAAAGAAATTCAACTGCATATACTCTAATTCTCATTGGTTTTGAAAAATAAGAACAAGTCTCGTCAAAAGAAAATATCAGGGAAGAAAAAAAAAAGTGAGAAAGAGGCAGATTTTTGTCCGAAAAAGAACGAGCACACTTACATTAGTCCAGTCCAAGATTGTAAGAAATGGAATGCTATTGAAGGCCAACATATTTGCATAAAGACGTAATGGGATGCTCTTTAACAAAGAAACCTGATCCAAAAAAAATAAGGAAAAAGAAAGAGAGCTAAAGGTTACACTTGATCAGTTAAAATAAATGTTATAAAGTAGTATATTACAGAAGGGTAAAACTTTAGACGTACCCCAGCATAGGCTACCGATTCTGGTAACTTTGCAAGATGTCCCGTGCCTTCAGCATACACACTTGGGTTGATCAAAACCAGCTTCTCCACCTATCAAATATGGAGATCATGTCTTATAAACCAAAAAAATCATGACTGAAGTAGATACTTATTAACCAGAAACTAGAATAAGAGCAAAACCATAGACTTGTAAGAACATTTTGACCTACAATTAGTCATCTTAAAATTTTCGGACGATTTTATTCTTAGACTTGGACAGGTTAGTCTGCCGCTGCTGATTGGTTATGTTTTTCGTTTTCTACTAACCCCACACCACCATCATCCACCTCACAAGTTAAAGCACTATGATCTACAACTTAGGGCAATGGGAAAAACTGAAATGGTTTCTTTTAAATTCAATGTCCAGACTCAATCATACAGGTTTAAAACTCAAATGATAGGAAAAACTTGTCTAGACCTCTTGATTCAACATAAACCCGTCAAGTGAATTTTTCCACAAATCAAAATTTTGTTGGATTCTTCTCCAATCATATTTTTCCAAGGACTTCAACTGATTTCAGATTTTGATTTGAGTTGCGAGCATGATCAATTGATATCATTAAAGAGATTCACATTTTATACATTGACATGAACATAAGACTGCATATTGCAATGTAGATGAGTTGAAGGGCAACAAGTAATTGATAAGATAACTTACAGCTTCTGGATAATGGACTGTAAAATCAATTGCAACAGAGGCGCCAAGACTAGGTCCAACTAATATCATTGGCCGTCTGATGTGAGACTTCCAAAGCTGGTATTTAAACGAGAAAACATCAATTAGTTTCTGAGCTCATGGTCTTAAATTCAACTACACACATTATCACACACATTGACTCGCATTGTACAAGCCATGCAAAGACATTAATAATCAACTCATATTTACAAGAAAAATACAATTAGTGGAAAATGAAAGCATTTACAGCACAGAATATGTTGTAGCCAAGCGACTGAAACAGCTCTTCCAAGTTTCGAGAGCCAAAGAATTCAAGAACAAACCTGATAAAGGTGATGACGCTTGGATACCATGTCACATGGTGGACGAGTTTCTATAACATATATCAACAATGATCACATTAAAGAAAATGTTGAGAGAAATTAAGAAACGGAAAGTGTAGAATTCAATACAGTTTACATGAGAGTTGAGTTGGTTAGACTTAACCTAAATCAGAGAAGCCCCACCCTAGAACATCAATAGCCCAGGCTTCCAAACCAGCCTCCTCGAGTAAGGGAAGTGTGCATCTCCATTCCAAACAAGAACTTTATATGTAATTTAACATAGTAAACCAACGTTAGCGTTGATACACACACAGTTTCACACGCACTGGTAACAGAAGGAAAAAAACTAAAATAATTGCTGTGATCATTCTATGATAACTTGCTGAGAATCAAAACCTGTCAAAGCAATGCAGAAGAACCACTGGGGTGGTCTTATTGCTCTGTCTGATGAGTGGTTTAACACAACTGCTCATGATACAACTTTTAGAATATCCAATCTGCAATTATGACAAACAATAAGCCTAGAATGAGAGGGGCTACTCAAAATTCACAATATTTATTAATCGTGGCCTCAAGCAAATGGGATTTCTTATACGGGTTAGAAACATTGTTAAGTGCTCCAAAATGATTGCTCAAGTCTTGATAACTATTTTGACCAGTATACGGTTTAACTAACCTAAGGCTTTTTGACTTTTTCAATCACATGAGGGTTTGTCCCTGCCTGGTTCTTTGTGTATTTGGGATTTTTTTATTAAAAAAAAAAAAAGGTTAAGTAGTTTACTAATAACACAACCAGTGTTCTTTTTAACATTTTCATGATGGCATACTTAGAGGCAACAAACTGATTTAAACCCATGGTGCCTAAGCTCGAAATAAGGTGGAAGCTTGCTACCTTCTCTATTATCTTCATATTTTTACCTTCTCCTTGACATGATGACACTTGGTTCATTTTTCAAGCATTCATACGTCCAGCTTTTATAATGAGTTGTGTGAAAATGGTGTAACTACTGTGGTAAAATCCATGGGTAACAAGCCAAGTTTTATGTTATACTCTTCTTGTTTATTCCCCTGCTTGTTCAAAGCATTTACTATCTTCAGAGCTTTATGTTTTATTGACCAACATCTAACTCAAAAGCTGAGGATAGAATAATATTGAGAAAATTTATTTGAGGGAATTTCTTTTAATAAAAATATATTTTGGTACAACTATATTATTTTAATTTTATTGTACCTATGCTTTTAATGTCTGGTGCTTTCAATATGCTAATATTATTCTAGGGATATGTATTTCATTCTTTTATTATGCATGTTAGCAATCAAGAATTGAATTTTAGGAGAGGCTGCCAAAAAATAATCTTGTAAATACAATATTATAGGTAGGAATGAGCATTCAAATTTTTCATTTCTAGTAATTAAATAATTTTCTTTTTATCTGATCCAGGCTTTTTTCTTTTACCCAATCACGAGATTCTAGTAACTCAAATTTTTTAACAATTCTTTTTTCATCTATATTAAAAAAAAAAAAACACAATTAACTAACCGAAGTGAAGCTGAAGGAAAGAATTCAATTGTCAAAATTAGATCTAAAAAATTTAATTTTTAAAAAAATTTAAAACACCTCCACTCAACTTGTAAAACATGCTATCTAATTCATAATAATGAGATAACTTTAAAAAAAAAACAAATAAAATACAAAACCTAATTCCCAAGTACTACAATATTATTAAAAAAAAAAAAACAAATTTAATATCTAAAAATAAATCATAACCTACTTTGCAATTTTACTGAGAGAGGCACAGAAATCAAGATGATAAGAGAGAGAGAGAAAAAGAAGAAAAAGAAGAAGAAGATTAGGCTACTAGAGTCGAAATGAAGCTTCAACATATGCACGCCCATCTCGGAATGAAGATCTCACCGAGAACAATCAAACAATACTAAAGAAGGCTATCTATGGAGGTCGGTGGCCGCTACATGCGCCTCCCAAGTGAAACGGCTCTCCTCACACACGCCAGCCACTTTTTCTTTTTTCATTTAATTCAATCCCTAAACACTTGTTTTAGTTTCAAGTTCAACACCTAAAGCTTAAATTTTTCAAGATCAATGAAATCGAAATTAATTTTCAGTCATCGGTTCTTTAATTTCCACCAAAAATCTTAACTAGAAAAAGAAAAATAATGCGAAACTAATATCAACGGAATAAACTCAACACATGATACTATATTACATTACATTTATTTAGTCACAAAAAGCAGATAATCCCTTGGCTACTATGCTAATCATAGAAATGATAATAACGTATTAACATTAATAATAAACACAAATAGGCTAGAGATTAAACAAGAGGGGGTGGAGTAGAATAAGTAAATGATGATGATCATGACTAACCTGCACAGGTAACCTCTCTATTCTTTTAGCCAAAGATCTGGCAAATGGGTCTTTGATTTTCTCTACCTCTTTTGGAAGAAATGAAGGAAACTCGGCATCACCAGCTCCATGAACATCAAAAACTTTATGCTTGCTAGCCTTTAAACTCGCACATTTTTTGGTCATATTGCCTCCCAATAATGGTAGGAACCCAAGCTTAAGAAACGTAGTCATGCTTGAAAGCTCAAGAAAACAGAACCTATTTCTTCCGACTTCCGATGGATGTAGCCAGACAGGAAAGGGGAGGAACTAGCACAGAGAGAGGCGGGCTGAGGCCTGGCGTAAGTGCAGTTTGAGTAGTTGAGACGTGTCAAACAACTACAGGAAAGAAAGCCAACTTGTTGTCTCTAATGGCTGAGAGCAGGAAACTAGACTACTCTCCCTCGATTAATCGCTCCCTAGACTGCATATTTCATACCAACTCTCTGAGATTTTAACGTCTTACTGCAGTACCGACTGTGTCCCTTGTCTTTGTCCACAAAGTTTCTTCGTTGCTTTCACGCTGTATTTATTGCAAAGGAAACTTGAATTGAGAAAGCCATCTTAAAGTTTTCTATTTTTCTTCTTTCTTCTTTCCTTAAATGCTAAGAGAAGAGATTCTATTTGTATTCAAGAATGTGACATAGAAGAAAATTATTTTGGTATTTCATATACTAAATAGCACTTGCTTTAACTTTCTCCCCTAGGTTTTTTCATGAATCATGACCAATCATCTTTTATATATATTGATGATTTTAATTTAAATATTATAAATTTAACTACTGTTATTATATCATAAAATAAAATTATTTTTATTTTTTCATTAAACTATTTATAATTTCATCATGTATAAAATACATTTGACAAATACTACAGTTTTCTTGGTTTCTTAAGCGCACAACAACATCAAGTAAAATATCATCAGGAACAAAATTGGAATTGTGATCAAATTCTGCAAAATGCTACGTCATCAAGCGATCTCCGTCTAATTTATGTAATGTCATTGAATAATGTTAAACACTAGTTTTTCGAATAAAAACAATTAAAAATTAAAAATAAAATTTATTTTTTTATTTTATTTAATTGAGTTGGACCCGGTTCAATATATTTAGCTTTGGACCAGACCTGATCCGACTAGAATAATAAACACATTCTCAACTGTTCACATGAATAGTGGAGTCGCTCTCCACTATTCACTTAAGTGAATAGTGAACAATAGAGAGTGATGCACTCTCCACGATAAAAGAAGCAGTTTGGAGTTGCTTTTAGAAATACTGTGTTTTAAATGCAAATAATGATAGGGTTTATGAATAGTAAATAGTGTTTTATTCATTACCAAATAATTATTTTTTATGGTTTGTTTTAAAAGCAGAAGCTTCATATATGTAGAAACTTTTTAAAATTTATAGTCTGTTAAAGGGGATGGTTTTAAAAATATTAAGGCATTTTTTATACAAAATAAGGGTTTTTTTTGTAAAATATATTTTTTAAAAAATTTGGAGGGTTTTTTCTATCAGAATCTTAACCTTTGAATGATTTGTGTGATTTTATAATATTTAAAGAGGTTATTATAATTTTTACTTGTCAGTGAATTACTAAAATGTTGCTTTTATAGTTTCTATAATTTAAATATATCTAATAAATAATGAGGAAACAGTCATTCATTTAATTTACACATTCCCTCTTGACTACAATGTAAATTCTAAAAAAATTTTAATTAAAAAAAACGATGGTATTACTCTTGCTCAATGATATATTAATTTCTTAATGATAAATATAATGTTGAATATTTACATTAAATTTGAATATATCTTATAGGCAATATGTATTCTTGCAAATACCTTTTAGTTATAGGTTTTTTTTTCTTTTTAACTAATATTTTTTTGTATAATTTAGTTTTTTCTATTTAGTTACCACAATCTCATGGCACGAATTCCTGGTTTTATAGATTAACCTGATTTGACGGTTAACCCAGTTAATTCACTTTTTTTTATTAGTTTTTTTTTTTAAGTTCATCTTTTAATATCAATTTGATTGGAAAACTTTGTGATTTGTTTTGTTTCTTTAATAGTGCTTTGCTTTGTTTTTTTTCCTTTTCAATTAATCTTTTTTTATTTGATTTTATTTTTTAACATTAATTTTTTATATATATTTAGTTATCATACTTTCATGACACGACCTTTCAGTCAGACTCATATCCAAGGCTCTTAGGTTTAGTGTTGCAGTCAAACTCAAGACTGTCTGTTTGGTATTGAGGTAGCTTTTGTAGTTGCGGTTTGAAAAAGGTTGTTTTATAAAAATTACTTTTGGTTGAGGTTGATTTGGTATTTATGTATGTTTGGTTAAAATTGTGGTTGAAATTGAGGTTGAACAAAAAAATAGGTTAATGTGTTTAGTTAAGAATGCTTTTAAAATTGAGGTTATAAAAAAAATTATATATATATATATATATATATTGATGGTTTTTAATTTAAATATTGTAGATTTAACTATTGTTGTTACATTATGAAATAAATAATACTTTAAATAAAATATTTGTTATTGTTCCATTAAATTATCTACAATTCCATCACGTATGAAATACATTCGACAAGGACTACAGTTTTTTTGGTTTCTTAAGCATGCAACAACATCAGGTAAAATATAATTAGGAACAAAATTGGGATTGCGATCAAATTCCGCAAATGCTATGTCATCAAGCAATCTCCGTCTAATTTATGTAGTGTTACTGAATAATGTTAAAACACTAGTTTTTTTTAAATAAAATACAAATAAAAAATAATTTATTTTATTTTATTTTACTGGGACGGACCTGGTTCAATGTATTTTGAGCTTTGAACCGGACCCGGTCTAGTCAAAACAGTGGAGGCATGCTCCACTGTTCACTGAACTTCATTCGCACAAGAAGCAGAAAGGAGCTGCCTTCTTTCCCCCTGCATTTCACACGCAATTTACTATGGGATCCACAAACAGAAAACTGCTTTTTTTCTTTAACCAAACATGTTATATCTGGGTTTTAAGCAAAACGCAGACTCAACCTCCTAAACAAACGCTACTAAATTTGGTGTTGTAGCTAGACTCACTTAAATTTGGGTAATGCAAATTGAAAATTTTTAATAATATTAAAAATATTATTATTTATATTATAAATATAATTATTTTTATTATAATGAATATTGCTAATATAATTATTAATAAATTTGAAAAAATTATTATTAGTTAGAGTTTTTTTTTTTTTTTGCTTTTTTCTTTTTAATTAATCTTTTTTTGTTTAATTTAGTTTGTTAATATTATTTTTTTTCTATTTAGTTATCACACTCTCATGACATGGACCCTAAGTTTGGCGGGTTAACCTAGTTTGACGGGTTAAACTAGATAATTCAGATTTTTTTTCTTTTTCTTTAGTTTTTTTCTTTCAATTTCATATTTTATTATCGATTTGACTAAGAATTTAACTTTATGATTTGTTTTGTCTACTTTTAATTAGATTATTGTGATTTCATGAGGGGATTTTACTGTACCCCTCCTTGCAAAGCACTATTCAATAGAATAGTGCTTTGCTTTGTTGTTTTTTTATTTGTTTTTTTTTCTTTTCAATTAATTTTTTTTGTTTAATTTTATTCTATAATATTAATTTTTTTATTTAATTATAATATTTTTATGACATGATTTTATAGTCAGACCCACATCTATGATGGTCGTCAATCCTAGAAATGAAATATGGTACGAATTTAACTGATTCTTATGTATATGATTTTATAACTTGACTCAACTTATCAAACCTGCGATCTAAATCATGATAATTAAATAACTCTAAACAAAGCAAATAAAATACAAAGTCTAATTCCCAACCAATGCAATATTGAAGGATGAATAAAAAAAAAGGTCCAAATTTGACATCTAAAAATAAATAATAACCCACCTTGCAATTTTATTAAGAGAGGCACAAAAATCAAGGTGTTGAGAGACAAAAAAAGAAGAAAAAAGAAAAGAAGATTAAGCCACCAGAGTCGAACTGAAACTTTAACGTGTGCACGCCCATCTTGGAAAGAAGATCTCATTGAGAACTATCAAACAACATAAAGGAATAGGGGTGAGCAAAACAACCAAGAAATCGAATAAACTGAGAAAAAAAAATCAAAAAAACCGAACAAAAAAAAATCAATTAAACCGATTAATTTTTTTGTAAAAAATTTTGATTCGGTTCAGTTTCAGTTTCAGAAACCTGAAACCGGAAAAACCCCAACCGAACCGAACTGGTTCAGTTTAAGGGGTACTATAAATACAAAAAAAAAATCGTGTTATTTTTCTTAACCCTAGCATCCATACTCCAGATGTCCTTCTCCTTGCTCCTGAGCCGCTCCCTCAACTCACAAATCACAATTCACAATTTCACATCTGTAAGACTGAAACGAAATCAATCCATCTTCATCTACTGGACCACAGCCAGCCACATCCCTCTCCCACCATCTTCATCTTCAAACACCAGCCAGTTACATCCCTCTCCCACCATCTTCATCTTCAAACGCCAGTTAGCGACTCAGCCACATCCCTCTCCCACCGGCCACCATCTTCATCTTCAAATGCCAGTCAGCCACATCCCTTTCTCACACGGTCATACCCGATCTTGAATCGTATAACACACACCACACCGGTACACCGAACCTCCAAAGTCCAACTTCAGATTTAGCGAACCAGTCAGGCAATCACCTCCCTCTCTCACACCCGATCTTGAATCGTCACACCAAGTATGATTTCTTTTTTCTGTCAATCTCTCTATTTTTTTTTTTTTTGAACATATGCTCTGTGATTTTGTTTATTTTTTTTGAACATATGCTCTGTGTTTTACTGTTTTTCTTTGTTGAGAAAGATAATATGTTAATGAATTTGTGTTTTATTGTTTATTAAGGTCATGAGCAGCAATGAAAAAATAATGGAATCTAGATTAATATCGGATTGAGGGTTAATTTAATATACAAACTCTTGCATGTTAATTTAATATACAAAATGTAGATTGATTGTTCCAAATGCTAAAGCTAACAGCACATCACTGAAAGAAATGGGAATAATTAGCATTGGTAGTGGTAAAACTTGATCATTAATTCATTACTAAAGAAATCTCTTTGTGCCGTGAATTAGTATTTAGTATTATGAGCCTAATGTTATTACATCAGGGAGGAAAATGGGAAAATACAGTTTCCCCGAGAGGCCAATAGACAATAATATAATATAATATATATTGTATTGTATTATTATCTATTGAAATTACAAAATACAATCTCAGCACTCGACAGCATAATTTTTTTTACAACATATCAACCAAAATAAAAGAACTTAACTTGTGAAAATAATCTTTAAAAGTACAGTTGAACTTATGCATTTCATACTATTGTTAATCTATTATAAATTATTGGTTTTTAACATGTTTTCATTATGTAATAACATGTGGAAACTACTCAAATTCAAAATGCTTCATCCACGGGCACTATACCAACATCAACCACTTCTCCAACTTCAAAACCTAATACAGAATCAACCAATGCAGGATCCACCACAAATACAAAAGGTAAACAACCTCAAGTTCTTACATCTAGGAAAAGAAATGCTGATGATAGAAAAAAGTCACAAATTTGGGATCACTTTACAAAACTTGATGTTGATCCTAAAGCCCCTAAAGCTGAATGTAATTATTGTGGAAAACATTATACATGTCATACTATTGTTAATGGCACAAGTAATATGTGGAGTCATTTAAAAGTGTGCAAGAAGTTCCCTTTAGTGGTTGATAAGAAACAAAAGGTTTTGGTATTAGAACCTAAGATAGAGAAGGGTGAATGGAGAGAACAAAATGTGGGAAGTCTTAAGGTAATAGGTTATAATTATAATGAATGTAGACAAGCACTAGCAAAGATGGTTATACTTGATGAGTTGCCTTTTAATTTTGTGGGGGTCGGGGATTTAAATTGTTTGCTAGGACTATGCAACCTAGATTTAACAATCCTTCTCGTTTTACAATTATGAGAGATTGTTTGAAACTTTATGTTGAAGAGAAGGATAGAATGAGAACAACTCTTAGGGGTCAATGATTGTGCTTGACAACAGATATATGGACATCAATCCAAAATATTAACTATATGTGTTTAACAGCTCATTGGATTGATAATGATTGGAATTTGCATAAAAGAATTCTTCATTTTTGTCAAGTTTTCAATCATATGGGTGAGACAATTGGCCAAGTTATTGAGAATTGTTTGTTGAAGTGGGGGATTGATAAACTATTAACTATTATACTGGACAATGCAAGCTCTAATAATGTGACCATTTCATATTTAAAGAATGTGATGAAAGATTGGCCAACTAATATATTGTCAAATGAGCACTTGTATGTTAGATGTTGTGCACACATTGTAAACATCATTATGTGTGATGGCTTGAAAGATATTAATGTTTCAGTTGTTAAGATTTGAAATGCCATTAGGTTTGTGAGATCTTCACCATCAAGGCATCTTGCATTTAAGAAGTGGGCTAAAAAGTTGCATATAGAGTGTAAAAAATCATTGTGTTTAGATGTTGCAACTCGATGGAATTCAACTTATCTTATGCTAGAAGCTGCTGAAAAGTTTGAAAAGGTGTTTGTGAGGTTATGTGAAAAAGAACCTAGGTATATGAGTTACTTTTTGGAGGTTGATTCAAAGGGGAATAAAAAAAACATAGGACCACCTGGTTTGGAGGATTGGGAAAATGCAAGAACTTTGGTTAAGTTCTTAAAGATCTTTTATATGGTTACATTGAGATTTTCTGGCTCATTGCATGTCACATCAAATTCTTTCTTCAATGAATTGATTTACATGCATACAAACTTGTTGCAATTGTGTAAAAGTGAAGATAGTATTTTAAATGGAATGGTGATGGATATGATGTTAAAGTTTGCGAAGTATTGGGGTTGTGAAGTAAATCAGAATTTTTTGTTATATATGGCTAATGTCTTAGATCCACGTTTGAAGTTGAAATATGTGAAATTTTGTTTTTATGATTTATATGATTATGACAAAGCACAATTGCTAACAAATAAGGTGAAAGATACTTTGGTGAGCTTGTATGAGTTTTATTTGAAAATTGATGAAGTGGTGGATAATAATAGGCAGAAACAGGATGTTAATGCTATTGATGATGTGGAGGTAGATGTTAACACTTTGGATCGATTCAAAAGACATTTGTTGGAGGTGGATAGTGTGGAAAATAAAAATGAGGTTGAGAGGTATTTGATTGAAGCTTGTGAGGATCCTAATAATGATAAGTTAGATATTTTGGGTTGGTGGAAAAGCAATGCTTTGAAATATAAGACACTTTTAAAGGTTGCACAACATGTTCTGGCTATTCCTATATCCACAGTGGCTTCTGAATCAGCATTTAGCACAGGTAGTCGTGTACTTGATCACTTTCAAAGTTCCCTATCTCCAGCAACTGTTCAAGCACTCATTTGTTGTTAAAATTGGTTGTATCATGGATCAATTCCAACTGATATTAGAAGCTTGATAACTGATCTTGAAACCTACGAAAACCTTGAGTAAGGTAATTTTTTTTAGAAACTTGCACCTTTTATTTTGTTATTTATTAATTAAATTGTTTATAATCATCTAACATGTCTAATTTTTTATTTTGTAGAATTTGGTGGAAAGTTACATTTAGTAACAGATAATAATTAGTTCAAAAGTGTGAAGGCAATGCTACCTTTTATTTTTTGCCCATAGCGGATGATGGTAAAATACTACTTTTTATTTTTACATATTCTAATTTATTTTATCATGTTATAATTTTAGATCTTGATTTTCAGGTTTTGATGTCAATGGTATTATGGAATCAAAGTGCAATGTTCTTGTCATCTTGATGTGCTTTTTGATTGAGATGATGTGCACAATGAAAATTTATATTTTTTGCATGAAGTATTTTATTTTGTATGGCAATGTTATTTGTTGTTTTTTTTAAGCCCTTTTGAAGGCAATGCTTTGTAATTTTAATTTTAATTTGATGTGTGTGTTATTTAAACTTTGATGGTGCATAAGGAGTCCAAACTCCAAAACATAAATATTTGAAACTTACATATTAAACACAATATTAGCACTAATAATTTAATATAAATGAATATTTAGTGACAAAAAATATTAAATATATTATAGAATTTTGTAATAAAATTAGAAAATATTTACATTAATTATAAGCCCATTAGAAAGCCTAAAAAAGCCCAAAAAAACAATAATACAGGTTTTCCGGTTTTTCTGTTAAAAAACCGAACCGAAACCGGTCAGTTTGAACCGGTTCCGGTTTGAATTTTTAAGTTTTTTAAAATTTGATTTTGGTTAGTTTTTTAGAAAAAAAAATCGAATCAAACCGAAAATACTCACCCATATAAATAAAGGCTATCTATGGAGGTCGGTGATGCGCTTCCCAAGTGAAATGACCCTGCTCACACATGTCAATTATTGTTTTTCATTTAATTCAATCCCTAAACACTTGTTTTTGTTTCAAATGCAACACCTAAAGCTTAAATTGTTCAAAATGAAATCGAAATTAATTTTTCCAAGCCAAGTATCAACTGTTCACCAAATTTATTTATTTTTGACACTACAAGAATCCCGAGTCAATTAAAACAAATTACCGAGTCAATAATTTCATGACTGTACTGTCTTCAGTGAAACCCCCGACAGTAAGTTCTTTGTAATTTACAAAACTAAAATGTCATTGTGGGACAGACATCTTGTTCTAGAAAAACTAAAATGTCATTATCTCCCATCTTCGTGTCTCAAAAAAGATCTCCAGCCTCTATTAAGATAGATCCATGGTGCCTAGGCACGAACTCAAAGTGTCAGCCATAGATTAAAATGGACTCTGTTCCATGTGAGGGTGTCTATCAAGCAGGAAGAAAACCAAAACATACGGACCCTCTGGACATTTTTCAGCTAAGCCCTAAATACATCGGAAGCAAGGCTCTGCACCAATAGTAGTTACTGTGGAATGCCATCAAATGAAAAATGGTACGAATATAACTGATTCATATGTATATATGGTACCAATAAGTGTACTATATAATCCAATCTTTTTTCTTTTCAATTTCATTCTATACTATTAATTTTATTTATTTAATTATAATATTTTTATAACATGATTTTACAGCTAAACCCCCTTCATCATAGTCATCAATCCTAGGAATTAAGAGGGTATTTGAGAGTGTGGTAGCTGTTGCTTTTCAAATAGCTTTTCGTACCAAAAAGCATGCCAATAATGTTTTTTCATTTTTTAAAAATCATTTTTGATATCAGCACGTCAAAACGATCCAAAAAGTACAAACCGTACTCAATTTTAGCAAAAAAAAAAAAAAATTCAAAATTTGTCCAAAAGCAGGTTCGACCTCAGCCCCAAACGGGCACTAAATATGGTACGAATATAACTGATTCATATGTATATGTGGTACCAATAAGTGTGTAATAAATTTACACAACCAATACAAAGAAAATCGAATGGTGAATGGCCGAGGGTGGACCATCAGATGGTAGCTACTCTGACTTGGGTTTCATAACTAGTCAACATCAATGGTACTCTTGCTCTCCTTTTCGGTTCCGAAATTTTATCACTCATATTTTTTAAAATATTTTTTATATAAAAATATATTAAAATAATATTTTTTTAAAATAATTATTTTTAATATTAGCACATTAAAACAAACTAAAAATATCAAAAAATATTAATTTAAAGAAAATGAATAATATTTTTAAAATACAAAAACAAATAAAATAAAAAAATAATGTTTGAGGTATACATAGTAACTTTTTTAAATTTAAGCTTACTTTCAACTTTTGCATTTGTGGTATAAAAACAAAGTAAGATGTTTGGTAACACACTAAACTGTGTTTTTTATTGTGGAGTCTATTAAAAAATTGAGTTTGAAATACAGTTTTTAAAAAACAGTTTTTACATACTTTTATAACTGAGTTTTATAAAAAGCATTTTGAAAAACAATCGCAACCACACGACTACCAAACATTTTATACATGTTTTTTACTGTACATAAATCTCAATTATATTTTTTACCAAATACATATCTAAATCCAACTAATCATACCTAAATATATTTTTTAAAATTACGATAATAAAAG
Source organism: Populus tomentosa (assembly GCA_018804465.1). NCBI lineage: Eukaryota > Viridiplantae > Streptophyta > Magnoliopsida > Malpighiales > Salicaceae > Populus > Populus tomentosa. The sequence goes on from JAAWWB010000058.1 coordinate 34,286, forward strand.
ATACCTCAAAAACAAAAAAATAAAAATGTAGCAAGTTGAGCTGTTATAGTGATAAAAAAAACTGTGGCAACCTCTGCCAAAAGTGATAGGTACATGAAAGAATTGGATAGGATTGAAAATTATGTTATCCCAACTTTTTTGACCTTTTTCTATAAAATCATAAAAAAAAAAAAAAAAAAAAAAAACGTGTTGTGATAACCCATTGCTCTTTTTCTCTTGCATGCATGAAAATTATCCCATAAGCCTTTTCTATCGAATCATAAAAAAAAAAAAAAAAAAAAAAAAAAAAAAAAAAACCGTGCTATCTTTATCACATTAAAAATAGTTATTATTAAAAAAAATTTTATTTTAAAATATATTAAAATAATATTTTTTATTTTAACATTAGCATAACAAAACAATATAAAAATATTTAAAAAAATTATTTTGAATAAAAAATTAATAAAATATTCAATTTTTTTCAAAAATATTTTTAAAATTCAAAAAGATATAAGCCTACGACATATTTTTCATGTTAAATCATAAAACAAAAATTATAAAAGAAAGTTATTGTTGTCTCATTATCTAAATTACAGATTTAATAGGTTAGCCTACATTGATTTAGGTTGTATTTTGTACTTTATTTTTATTTCATCCTTTAAAATTGAGTTTATTGGAAATTAAGCCAGATAGTTTTTTTTTTTTAGGGGTTATCTCGATCGCATAACATGGGTTGTGGATTTGACAACTTAGTTAACTCGAGTTTTTTGTCCTTTTTTTAATTTAATTTTGTTTTGAATTTCATCATTCAACACTAAGTTAATTAAGAATTCATCTTCATGATTTTCTTTTCACTTGTTTTCTATAAGATTATCATGGTTTTATGCATAGTTTTGAAACTCGGCCTGGCCCGGCAAGTCGACCCGGGACCCGACCGACCCAGGGCTGGAACTGGGCTGGTTTGAAGAAAAAATGAAGGAAAGAAAAACCCGGCGTGACCCGGCAACCCGCCCGGCCGCAAACCCGTAAACTTTTATTTTTTTTACTAAAATAGCATCATTTTGATTTTTTTTTAAATTTGACCCGGTGGCCTGATCAAGACCTAGTGACCCAGTCAAAACCCGGAACCTGGGCCTTGGATTGGGCTGGCCACTGAGCCGGGTCTTAAAACTATGGTTTTATGATCCAGAGTGTAGATTTGACAAGTTAACTTAAGTTAATCTAATATGTCATTATATCAATATTTTTAAAAAATATCATCCAATATACATCATATTTTGAGTTTATAATTATTTTTTTTTATTAGATAATACATTAACAATGTTTAGATATTTTTATGTATAAAAAAATAAATCTGACTTGCAACGAGCACGAGTCAATGATCCAACAGAAACTTAGCGCTTTTGAAATTAGAACTAAGCTTTGAGTTAAAAAAAAAAAAAAAAGGATATTAAGTGTGAAGTGTTCAAAATAGATTTGATATGTATTTATCCTTTTTTAAAAAAATTGTTTCCAGTATATTACTATACACTTGTACATATATTCATACAAAAATGCTTCATAGGAACTAGCCTTACTAAAAGGGAGATGTTCATACTCTATTATACAACGCAAAATTTAAGCTTAATCTTTGAATGTTTTGTGTGATTTCATACATATAGGAACTTTGTTAAATTTAAGCTTAACCTTTGAATGAACTTCTCCCTTTTAAAAGGATATTAAGGTTGTGTTTGTTTAGTTGCAATTTTTACATTTATAGTGTAAAAAACTTTGTAAAGTGTTTGGTAACATATCAAATTGTGTTTTTTTATTGTAGGGCCCTATCAAAAAATTGAGTTTGAAACGTAATTTTTAAGAAGCAGTTTTTACATGTTTTTATAACTGAGTTTTATGATACTCTGTTTGTTTTTGCGTTTCAAAAACAATTTTGAAAAAAAATATTTTTTTTACTTCAATTTTTTTTTTGTGTTTTCAAATCATTTTAATGCGCTAATATCAAAAATAATTTTGAAAAAATAAAAAAAAAATTATTTTAATGCATTTCCAAGCAAAAAACACTTTAAAAAATAACCGCAACCATACAACTACCAAACATTTTATATATGTTTTTTGATATGCATAAACCTCAATTATAATTTTTATCATACACGTATCTAAATCCAACTAACTACATTTAAATATATTTTTTTAAAATTTATTTTTCAAAGTTTAATCATAAAAGATACCTTTAAAAAAAAAATGTAGCAAGTAGAGCTGTTATAATGAGAAAAAACTGTGGCAACCTCTGCCAAACTGAAAGTGATAGGTACATGTAAGAATTAGATAGGAATGAAAAGTAACCAAAACAAAAATAATGTCATCCCAGAACAGAGGATAAAATAAGAAGTTACGTTTAAAAATTACTTTTAATATTAATACATTGAAAACACTATAAAAATTAATTTCTTTAAAAAAACCCTTTTAATACAAAAATAAAAACAAATAACATTTAAGAAAGCGTTTGGAAACGCGGGCCAACCCGTTTCCAAAAAAAATTAAATTGTTTTTTTGCTAAAAATTAATTTTTTTTTAATGTTTTGGATCATTTTGATGCGCTAATTTTAAAAATAATTTTTTTAAAATAAAAAAAATATTACTTTAATATATCTTAAAATAAAAAAAAACACTTTAAAAATCATCGCAATTACACTTCCCATCATACCCTAAATAAATTGACAGATTGAAGGTGCATTAAATACATGTCTATTCACATAGCTGAATTGATCTTAAAAATAATTTTAAAAAAATAAAAAAATATTATTTTAATATATTTTAAAATAAAAAAATATTATTTTAATATATTTTAAAATAAAAAATATTTTAAAAAAATCTACCAATATTATAATATAAATCGAGGGTGCGTTAAATGCATGTCCATTCACAGAGCCCAACATGCATCTTGCACCTATGTTTTCTAGATATCCGAGAAGCCTCGCCATAAAACAGAAGCCAAAGCCCACGGCACTATGAACTGAGGAGTATAATTGATGAGCCGCAAAGGGACGGAAGACACTGATGCCTAACATAGAAAGAGGCTGAAGATGAAGCACCTAAACCTAGGAATTGAACGAAAATTTCGATGTAAAAAAAAAAATTATGTTAGTGTGGCCAATGTTTCTAAAAAAACAAATTCAAGACTTTGTTCATAGATTGGATTAGGTTTTATATGCTTTAATAATTTAATGTATTAATATAAAAAATACAATGATAATAAATAAATTGATAAAAAAATCAACAACAAAGAAAAAAGTATAAAATCCTCGACTTGAGCTTATCCGGATTAGCATATCAAATATACGACTTAGACATGATACATGGATAAACCCATCGAAAGTAAACTAAATAAATCTATTAATTTCAATTATAAAATAACTCGATGTTGAAGGGTGAAACTAAAAAATAATTAATTATAAAAAAAAACAAAAAAAATAGAGTCAAACCGGGTTAACTTACTAACGCACTGACTATGGATATAAGATTGGGATAATCCTATAGAAAAGAAAGAAGAAAAAAATCATGAAGACTAATTCTCAATCAATCAAATGTTGAGGGATAAAATTAAAAAATTAAATGAATGTTAAAAAAAATCAAATGTTGAAGGATCTTATTTGTTAAAGAAGAAAAAATTAAATAAGAAAGTGATAACCCAACAGAAAGCAATATGGAAAAAGTTTGAAACTCAATTTCTTGCAATTAAAATGTTATAGAACAAAATTGAACAAAAAAACTATAATTCAAAAAAGGTGAAAACAAAATCGACTCGAGCTTACCTAAGTTAGCATGCAAAATCTACAATATGATTATGATACCGAAATAATCCCATCGAAAGCAAATAAAATAAAATTATGAAGCTTAATTATCAAACAACCTAATGTTAAAGGGTAAAACTAAAAATAAAATATATAAAAAAAAGAATTAAAAAAAACCTAAGTTAATGTTAGGTTGACTCACTAACCTCGCAACTATGAACATAAGATTAAGATATTCCTATTGAAAGAAAAGTGAAAAAAAAAACATAAAGACCAATTCTCAATAAATAAAATGTTGAAGGATGAAATTTTAAAATATTATTTACAAAAAAAGACTAAAGTCAACTAGTGTTAACCTTTAAAACTCGTGATCTTAGTTATGAGTCCGAGACTAACTACATAAAAGGAAACCTTAAAAAAAAATGAAGCAAAATTCTCAATAAACAAAATACTAAGGAATGAATTGAGAAAAAAAAGGAGTATAATAAAAAAGGATCCAAAACAAAACAAATAGCAATAAAAACAATGGTTACCAAATTTGACATAAAAATAAATTAAAATCAAATGTTGAGGGATAAAATTGAAAACAAAATTCAATTAAGAGAATGATAAAAAAAAAAAACCAAAAGAATAAAGACTAAATTTGATATAAAAATTAAATAAAACTAAATGATGAACAAGGAAATTGAAGGCACAAATAATAATAAAAAATATGTAAAAAAAAAACAAAACAATTAGCAATCATAAGAATAAGAACTAAATTGAATATAAAAAACTAATGATAGGATACCTTTATATTTTGGCATGCCAATGCAAAACCCAAGGAGAATAAAGAAAAAAAAAGGAGAAAAACAAAAGTTCACCAGAGCCCAACTATTGTGCCATCGTGAACATGTGCCTAACCACCAGGAAGAGTACGTCAGAAAGCTTTCAACATCACCATGTAAGGAAGCATTTTGTCGTCTTATGATGCCTCATGTGCTGTCTAAAGATGAAAGAGGCTCTCAAAATGCTAGCGAGTGTGTTGTACGCATGAGCCACCTTTTGTTTCTAAAATATATTTTATATTTATTAAAATATAATTTTAATAAATATTTAATAATTTTTTCAGTGAGATGTCAAACCCAACATCGGATGTACCCAAGGAAATTCTTTATATTTTTACTATTGCTCGTCTTTTGGTATCTATTTTCCACAAAGACCATCACCAAGCAATCTTCTCAATTGATAAGTAATTATTTTAGTGTATCATTTTAAGACTTAAGAGAGTCTATAACAAGATAGGTTAGTGACATGTCAGACCCAAAACAATTGGGTTTGGCGATTAGCCGAACCTAACAAAATATAGGTTTGGCGAGATGCTAGACCCAATTTATTTAGGTTTAACCATCATCCTTAGGTTCATCTATCAGCTAAACCTAAGGAAACATGACCCTGGTGAGATACCAAACCCAACAAGCTTGGGTTGAGTCATCAATTGAACCCAAGGTAACATAATTCATCATGCCCTTTAACTTAGGTCAAGTTACATCTCATGTCTTATGTATTCAGGAGTAAGGAGTCTTGCTTATAGAATGATTATATAAATCATCTGTGTATGAGGTAATGATTTATCTACACTTATAGATGTACAAAAGGTCTCTTGAGAGACTTACCATACTTATTATCTTACTAATCATATGTAAGTGATATTTGTTTCTTATTAATGTCACTAAAAGAAAATGACATTTTAGTCATTTCTTTCTTTGAAAACGACAACGTCAGGGAGTATAAACATCTCCTAAACCATCTAGGTAAGACGTTCAGAACCTTTTTATTTCTTAAGAGCTTGTATATATTTAAAAGTATTAATCCTTTTAGAATACAAGAACAAGCATCACTTGTTCTTGGAATTGAAAGTTCTTTTAAATTATTTCTTGTCTTTCCTATAAAGTTATTGGCTTTATCATTGGAGTGTCTTTAAATCCCCCAATTGGAACTATTTTTATAGGTAGGGCTTTACTATTAATTTGTGTTATAATGTTGTGGTCACACAAATTAATTACCCTAGCTTAAATAAACAAGATAGTATAGAGAAATCAATGGGTCCATCCCACGAGAAAGGTCTAGTACAAGTTTTTATGTTAGATGATATGAAATTTGAGGGGTTTTGAGGTTATCTAGGTTATGCTATGGTAAATAGAATAAAACAATCAAGCTAAATTAAATACATTCGAAACTTATCAAGAGAGAAAACCTTGGTCTCAAGTAAACATCCATTTACGGAAATCAGAATTGATCATTGAAATGATACATCAATTTATATTCTAGATTTTTTAAAAAATATTAGTTAGTTAACCGATCCGTAGTATAATTAACCCTAACCATTAAACAACTACAATATTCGTACTAGTAATTTAATTCAATGGCAACCTGAAGAACTAGATAGGTTGATAAATCTAAACAACATAACTGTTTGTAGTCTATATTTGATTTGATCGAATGTTTTTTTTTTTTTTAAGATTAATAACATAGATTTGCCATAATTATTAAACGTAGTTGCTTCACAAATTTATATATCACAACTTCAGTTTTGATAGCAAACTTAGTAATAGATTGTTAGAATAATAACTTAGAGTTCGTTCTAACAATAAAACTAAATAATCATAGGAAAACAAGCATACTCATCATAACTAAATAATCATAGGAAAACAAGCATACTCATCATATAAACTGAAAAGAAAAGGTAAAATAGATTTCACAGTTTTTGAAATTCGAAGGTTTCTTGTGTTGTTGCAACCAAGAAAAAGAACTTAACCTTGCATGTCTATCAAAAAACTAATGAAACGAAGAGATGAATACATAATTTCAGGCATATGAGGAAAGTGTGGATTTTTTCTTCTCTTTCTAGCTGCTCCTCCCTTCCTTTCTCTCTTTCTTTTTATTTGATAGGAAACCCTAATCCCTACTTCTCTACAAAATGGTCCTTTTCTAAGTAGACAATTTATATTTAAGTAGTGCAATACCTATTTTCCTAAAAAAAAAAGAGTGTTGCATAAAATCTTCAAGCTTTGACTTTGGACTTTGAGAAGTTAAATTGCCCAAATAAAGACTTGGATGTCTTTTTGCATACTTGGGAAGTAAATTAGACTTGTTTCTTCACAAAACATGTCTGTTGGCAAAAAATTATAAGTCGTCCTACAAAAATCATATATATCTCTCATACAAGCTCATTTTCTACTAAAACTTGGTAGGCGGATAGGTCTTCGAGTCAAGAATCCAAAAGAATTGAGTTTGCGTTAAATGAACTTCTCTAACTCAAGATATTCAAGTCAGAATGACCAAAAGTCAACACTGATAAAATGCGAGATTTGTCTTTGAAGGCTGTGATTTCCATGCTTTTTTTTCTTTCTTGCTATACATGTATAGAAATGTATGAATGTTAGTTTTATAATGCAACTAGAATCACTTCATTTCAACCTCTAGAGCACAAGCTCTACACAAAATATCGATCAGAGATTAAATCTGCTAATGTTCGACATGGGCTGGAACATGGTCTGAATTATCTCTAATTTATTTTTTGAATCTTACATCTAAAAATGTTTTTAAAATATAAAACAAAGAATATCAAGATATTTTATATATACAAGATTGACAAAATAATGGAGGAATATAGTTGCATCAATTTAGTGTTTCCTAGGCCAATTAAGGAGAAGAAAACTATTTACCTGAAAGCTTGATTAACCGCTGCCCACAAACTAATAAATAACGTAATAAATATTCTGGTTGTTAGGACATCATCAACGGTTGACATTAATCTCTCTCTCTCTCTCTCTCTTTGTTTACAATTATGTTGTTGCTCAGAGAGTAGAGGCACTGGTTATACCATTTTTTTTTTTTTTTAACCTTGAAACACCATATACCATAAACAAAATAACAAATGTGAAGTCATAAGAGCACATGGACTGCAAAGGTAGACATGATACGAGGACGAAAGATGACAATTCAATCAAGTAAATGCTGAGCAGTCAGTCAATGTTCATAGAGTAACAGTTTCCTTTCCAACTAAAAATGAGACGTCCTTTCGTCTGCTTTCCACCAATAACAAGAGCATGTTTCACTAAAATCCAGGAGGGTTTTTCCTTTCAAGACTTGGGAAGGGGCTGCCCTTTCAAGAATGATTTGAATAGCTGAAGGGCTGCTCTTGGCTTGAAAAGTGGCACTTCATGACCAGCCCCCCTCACTGTTGCAAATGTCAGCCCTTCATATACCTCTGTCCACCCTCCCACCTTCACAAAACCACATCCAATTATGTATCACAACTTTAGTTGGTTTGAAAATCAGGTCATTGATATCTTGACCATGATAAGAACCCAGTATATTGATTAAAGCTCAGCAGCTAAAAAGAAGGACATTGTTTGTTTGTATCTATCGTGATGAAGCCTTAATCAGAATCTTATGTTAGGTATCGATAGCTATGCTAAAGTGGGCGAATCAAGAACAGACGAAAACAATGACCGAGTGGTGACAAAGTTTGGTAAGCTGGATTGCTCTGACTTTCTGTTCTATGCTCAAGTGGTTGAACACATTTAACAAGGACTGATTCTGGTAGGTTTCCCTAGTGGGCAATAGAAGACTATTATTACAACATTCTATCAATTCCAGACCAGTATAACTAAAGAAGATGGATAGAATGCTGACCTGCTTCTTAACATACCAAGGATGCCATGGAGTTTTTGTCGCTAATTTAAGTTGAGCAAGGGAGTATCTAGTAGCTGTAACTGGCACAACCGAGTCGACGTCGCCACTGCAATAGTTCGATGGAAAAGAGAAGGCGATTCTCAGTTAAACATTACATTTGAATAATAACGTTGGGGGATCATTGTAGTAAGCCAAGAAATATAGCTCACCTGAATACCCAAATCCTCAATCCACTAGCAAGCATTTCTCGGTAAATTGGGAGAACCGAAACATCCGTGTCGTTCCAGTTACGATTTAGTACTTCACTGTATAAACAAAAACATCAATTTAGTTCTTCAGGAAAACGTATGAACTCCCTTTGATTGTTTTTTGCACATTGACTGTATACATGCCCAGTGTTCTGGTAATTCACCTGCAAGCTGTCCACTTGTAAGGAGTTTTGGTCACATTGGCATGGAGTGCTTTCTGCACATCTGGTCTATTGTAATAAATCTCAGCATATTTTTCAGTACAGGGATCATAGCCAGACAATCGCCTGACAACCTGATAGTTACAGAAAAAATAGAAGGTATCAATCCCAAGGAGATAGCATATGGATTTTGACAAAACTTACTCAGAATTGTTAATCCTATTACTATTTGCTAGTATTACTTTGGGTATAGGAACTTACTCAGAATTACACATACCTTGTAGGGACGGTGAGGCAATCGAATACTCTGATGAGTGGAGGTGCTACCATCAGAGTTGTTGCAGGGCGGTGCATAAATGTTGTACTGATCAATGTTTCCAAATTCTTGATCCATGGCATAACTATACAATGATTCACATTCGACTGATTCCTTCTGCCTTCGAAAATCGCACGTGTTGATGAGCTGCTGATATGTTCTATCAGAGATCATCGCATGGCTCCACCAGTACGTCACTGTTCCAAGGTTATCGTAATAGTTGTCCGTAACTGCATTCCCAACCTGGATACCATTTCATATCGATTTATTGATTGCAGGAATGCAATGCACAGGGAAAGAAAGTATACTTTTTATTCCATTTATTTGTTAGAAAGTAACTTTTTTTAAAAAAGTGAATTTCAGAAAATTAAATTCTAAAAAAATGAATTATTTTTAGATGTTTGGTTGATGTATTGCTAAATTTTTCGTTGATCAATTTTTCTAATAACAAACAAACACAAAAAAATTTAAAAAATAATTTCTTGAAAATCACTTTTCAATTTACTAGTTTTCTTTTATAGAATTGAAATTCCTACACAATCAGGCATTGCGTGTCATAATGTCTGATGAATGGGGCCTGGGAATGTAATATTAATAAGTCCATGATCTGTCTAGTTGTGATTGTGCAGAACACCCAAGTGAGAATAAAGCAATGCAAATGAAGCTATTAGGTAGTTCCACTGTGTGGATAAAAAGTTACCATGAATCCTTTAAGATTTATTGGATGCTTGGACCTTTTGTTGTACATCATAATTTCTCTAGCCAGCTGAGGAACATAGTGGCCTGCATAACTCTCTCCTGTAAGATATACTTCTCGGTTCTTGTATCGTGGGAATCGATTCATCCATCCAACCAGAAATTCCAACGAGTCCTTGGCTGAATCATGATGAAAAAATCAGACTAAAATACAATTGAAAACATACTTCTCAATGGCTAATAAGATTTCCTCCGGATATTCCTTAAGTGCAGAGTGCCGAATGGTTAGCAAAAATGGCTTGCAACAGGTTTCAATTATGCACTACCAGATTAATTGCGTTCAGATATTGACGCGAACACTACAAATTATAGACAATCCAAAGACATGAAATGGTTAAAAATCCTATATCAAACTTCCCCTGCCGTTTAACAAATGCACTAAATGTGGACCAAAGGTCCACTATATCCAGCAATATGCAATTATACATTGGGACATATCATGACAAGTATCGATTGCTACCATTGATAAACACTAGGACCTGCGGTATCATCATTATAATGTAGTGGTGCTGCCTGGTCTTTCAAATTATGGCCTACAAAATAACCTATATGCACACTTTCTTTCTTCAACAACTAACAAACTTAGCGATAATTTACCAAACTATGACATAAAACGAATTCTACCAGTGCGAATATCGCCAGTATCAAGCAAATCAGAGGACCGATTGCTGTAAGAGAAGCCAACACCAGCAGGAGTTTCCAGGAACAAGAGGTTGGCCACAGAGTTCCATGAGAACTTGTTAAGGTACAATCCTGAGGCAGTCTTGTTGATTCTAAATGGCCCTATTTCCTCAGAAGCACCATATGCCACAGAAGAGCAACCAGGACCTGCTTGTTTACAAGTAAAAGGTAATGAAATCAAGACCATGATTCAAATGAAAGATACCAGAATATATGGTTTTGCTAGAAATGGTGAAAAGTAGTGCCAATAAATTCGACTCCACATCTTCTATGTGCCTCAACATGCGAAGTTTCTCTGAGACTCGACCCAATAGACAGAGTGATGTAAATATTTGATTTCAGAGAGAGATATGTTACGCGAAGTTGACTAGTTGAGTGTATGAACTGTAGCGAGGGTAAAATTTAAGCTAATGAGTGGGGTTTAGCAAGAGAAGACAAAATGGGTGACGCTATAATTTGCTGGTTTAGTAATGCATTGATGGTACACCTACACAAGCTGACAACGATGGCTATGAGATCGTAATTGCTGTAACCTAATAATGAGCCCTCTTTTTGGTTGCTTTCAAGCATTTATCTTTCTGATCACTCCATGCAGAAGACTCAGAGAGTTCGTGTATTTAGACATGTAATTGTTTATTTTTTGTATTCTTGCGTTATGATTTTTCTTTCCTTTATTATTTTTTTTTCTTTAGCTTTTTCAAGGTATCAATTTCTTTTCTGTTTTCTCATCGGTGGTTAATAAAGGGGAGAAAGAGCCTATGCATCCCATCATTTATGAGTAGTTGGGTCATCATTTTTAGGCATTGGTAGGCCACGTTTGCCATTCATGTGGGCACTGGCCACTCTTTTCCTTTCTTCCTAGTTTTTCTCCAGCAAATTAACTAGAGAAAAGCAAATGAGTTAAACTTCCATGCCTCTTTACTACTGTTTCTTTGGAGGAGTTTCGAGTTCCAAAGAACAAAACAGGTGTTCAAGAGTTGCAAGTACGAAGTAAACAGCAACTTCAATTCTAGTTCCAAAAGATAACTAGTGCTCTGTACTCCTAGAAGAATCTAAAATCTTCATCATTCGTTGTCATGTCGGCAACAAAGAAAAGTAATCTGTTTCTGGACTTACAGATGAGAAACAAAGACGATATATATTAATTCTTGTTCCAAATAAAAGAGAATGCACGTTGACAGCAAGAACCACTGAAGTGTTTTTTTGAGCATGGATCACTAGTGACCAATACAACAGTAACAGAAAACAAAACTAGCGATATGCATAGAGACATTTGTAGAGAGAAGGAGAGAGCAGAAGGGGTCTGACCTCCATTGAGCCAAACAACCAAGGGTTTAGACGGGGGGTCATGGACAGCCTCAGTGAGCCAGTAGAAGAGAGCTCTACCAACAACTTTGTTAACAGTAACATAGCCAGAGAATTGTTGAAAAGAGACCTTAGGCTGCCCAGGAAGTGAAGATATCCTGTCTGCTTCTTCTTCTACTTCATTTACTGCATGGTGATGGCTAGCACTAGAAAAAACAACCAAAAGCAAAACAAGGACCATGGAAACAAAGATCTGTTTTTCAGCCATGACCATGGCCTTAATTAGTGGAAAGAAGAAGCAGAACTGAAGAAAATAAATGGGCTTGTCACTTCCTAGTGGGGTGTATGGGGCGTGTAATTAAATAGGAGAGAGAGGCAAGGCAGGGGACGGAAGGGAAGGGAAGTATCTTGAATGTCATCGGTCATCACTCAATAACACAACATTTTAGCCATTTGCACACCCTTAATATTTGCTACAATTTGAAAAGACAACGCTAGCCTCACAACATTTCATAGATATTGATTTTGGTCAAAGTTTCAAAGTTCAAAGAAAAAGAAAATGGCTTGATTTTTATTTTTTATTATTTTTTTAAGAGGGGTGTCACAATTAAAAAAAAATCAATAAATATTGTGATTCAAAACCCATGTCATTATTATTGGAACAGTAAACTCTTCTCAAAAGAACTAATAAAGCTTGCAATTAGGGGTGGCATCGTCTTTTGCGAGGGATTTATTGGGCATTATAAAATTAATTGGAGACAAATTGATTCACACAGATTTTATTAACAAAATAAAATGATTTTATTGCTCTTAAAAGAAAAAAAGATATATAGCTTTTGTTCAATGGCTTTTTTTATCTTTTTAATATTATTTGCATAATAAAATTATGATGATATGCTTAAAAAAAAAAAAACATTAAACTTGCACAAATACGCTTTTATGTCTTTTTGTGTTTTTAGAAAAGTGAAGTGACAAAATTGCCTTTAAAATTAAAAAAAATATAAGGTTCATTTCAAGGGTGTTTTAGTCTTTTTATTATGTTTATTTTGTTATTTTTAAGGTTCATTTAAGGACTATTTGGTAATTTAAAAAAATTAAATATTATTAAAAAAAAGGTTATGCATCAAAGCGTGAAGCTCCCCACACCTTTCAAGCGACGCATGTGAGGCCATCCGTTTACCGAACTCTGTCATCCATGACAGAGTTAGAAGTGACATGTCGTTCTATTCATAATGGTGGGGGGCGTTCTCACAATGGAAATACGATTGAGCTTCAATGAATCTTTTTTCTTTTCCTCTCATTTTTTCTCTACCAACCTAGAAATTTGCGCTATCCATTTAAAAAATCAATTATACCCTTCAGTTTGTATTTCTATCAAATTTGATATTTATTTTTTTTATTACCGTTTGTTTTGCTTTTAATACTTTTAAAAGCTTATTTTTTTGTTTGAATTTCATCCTAAGGCATTCTAATTCATATAATTTGTTTATCCAATTTGATTCTTATTCTTTTGATTTTTTTTTTTTGTGTTTTATCCTTGATTTTTTTTTTTCAATTTCACCCCTCATCGTTTTATTGTTTTTTATTTTGGTCCTTATTATTTTGATTACTATTTTCTTATCTTTTTATATATATATATATATATATATTTTTAATATTTTTCCCTCTATATTTTATTTTATTTTTTATTCAATTTTGGTTCTCATTCTTTTTATTTGCTATTTTTTTTATCCTTTTCTTTCTTAATTTTTTTTCAATTTGGTCCCTAATTATTTTCTTCTATTTATTTTTTACATCGGATTCGGTTCTTATTGTTTTGAGTGCTATTTATTTTGTTTTAATTTTTTTTTATGAATGAAAAATTTACTTCATGATTTTTTTTCATGCTTGTCTTTCTACAAGGTAATCTCAGTTTTATGACTTGGGCTTGATTTAAGTTCAGTCTTTTTTAGGTTTTTTATTTTTTAAAAAAATTCATCATTAAACATTGGGTTATTGGACCTTAAGCTTTATTATTTGTTCCATTTTTATTTTTATATGGTTATCCCTATCTAATATCTCAGGTTGCGGGTTAGTTAAATTAATCTAAGTTGACTCAATTTTTTTATCTTGATGTTTTTTATGAATTTTTTTTTCAGTTTTATCATTTGGCATTAAATTATTAGCCCTTGAGCTTTGTGATTTTTTCCTTTTCTTTTTGGAGGGTTATCCAGAGTACAGATTAGTCAAGTTAACTTAGGTTCTTTTAGTGTTTTTTTTATTTAATCTTGTCTCTTTTGTTAGGTCTTTTTTTAAAAAAATCTATTTTGTTTTATCCCAATCTCATATTACGAGAGGCAGGTTAATCAAGTTAACTTATGTTTTTTCTTTGACATTACTTTTTTAAAATTAATTTTTTTTTTAATTTCATCCTTTGACATTAGGTTATTGATCCTTGAGCTATGTAATTTCTCTTTTTTTTTTTTCCTACAGGTTATCTCAATCTCATATCTCGGGTGACATATTAATCAACTTAATCTGGGTTGACTCAAATTATTTTTATTTGAATATTTTTTATAATAGAAAAAATTTGACTCAACCCGCAGCATAACGTGAGCCACCTATCTAGTTTATGTATGAAGCAAAGGGTTGGTGATAACAAATCATCACATCACACTCTTTATCTTTGCTCATCTTTGATATGATCCTTCCATGAAGTTTTGTATTTTATACTCACATCATATGTCCTCAACGTTGCTTCTTCTTCTTTTTATTATTGGTAAGAGTGGTTTTGAGATAACTTGTTCATTAATTAGGCTCGAGTCTCTCTCCAAACAATTTGAAAAACATACCCTCTATATCGGTCTATTCATTTAGAAAAAATTAATAAATTCTAAAGGCTTAAACCCAAAAAATAAATTAATGAAGCAAATCTCCTTAACTACTAGGCCAATTTTTTAGGTTTAAATTTTCTTTAGTAATTACTTGATTAGGGATGTGCTATGTTTAGCCTTGCTTGTAAATGAATTTTTTTTAATTTCATTTGGATTTTGGCAATATGCAAAATTGCTTTAAAAGATTCTTGTTGTCATAACCCAATTTTGAATCGCCTAAAATTCTTTTACAAAAATATTTTTCTTTCCTTGAAATATTAGAGAAAACAAAAAAAATCATAAATTCAAAATTCAAAAATATTTTCAAAACAAAAATAAATGAGCTTTTAAGCTGCAACAAATCAAAATACTAGAGGGATAGACAGAAAGGAATAGTGTTGATAAGATAGGCTAAAGAAGGACTTAATTGAAGGAAAATTAAGTTTGAAAATCAATTTGATTAAAATTTGAAGAATTAATTAATTTCAAGGGCTTAATTAAACATCTAATAGGTTTTATTGACTTAATTGAGGACTTATTTGAAAAAAAGTTTAAGGTTGAAATCTAGCTTGATCAAAATTAAAAGAATTAATTAAGTTTATTGGCTTAATTAAACTTTTAATAGGTTTAATTGATTTAATTAAGGATTTAATTGAAGCAAAAAAATAATTTTAAAAGTCAAGTTGGGCAAAATTGAAAGAATTAATTAAGTTCAAGGACTAATTGGAAAAAAAAATTACGTTTATAGGCCAAATTTGGATTAATTTGCAATGATTGACAGATCAAGGACCTGATTGAAGCTGTGATTAGCCTAATTGGTGCAATCAACGACTTAATTGGAAAAAAAAAACTAGAAGTTCGAAAGACCAATTAAGAACATTATTTAAAATATCCAAAACCAAGGATTGTGTTGAAAGGTTGCTAAAGTTAGAGGATACGATTAAAAAATTTTAAG